>CM049427.1:264280044-264562364 GCA_026929855.1 Poa annua | reverse complement strand
AATGCCCGTAATCATGAGTTTTTTATGATTTCATGATACTTGTGTGATGGTGTCTCGGGTCGTTTAAATTCATGTGGGCTCCCAAAACTGTGTGCTATTGCCCATGAAATAGGTCGGAAATGCCCGAAATCATGAGTTTTTTTTTACGAATTTGTGACACTCGTGTGACTGGGTCTTGGGCCGTTTATATCCACCCGGGGACCGCAAAACTGTGTGCTATAGCCCATGAAAAAAGGCTAGAAATGCCCGAAATCATGACGTTTTTTACGAATTCGTGATACTCGTGTGTCGGGGTCTCGGGCCGTTTAAATTCACCCGGACCCCAAACCCAAAATGTCCAAAATCAAGAGTTTTTTACGATTTTGTGAAACTCGTGTGATGGGTTCTTAGTCCGTTTAATCCACCCGGACTCCAAAACTGTGTGCTGTAGCCCACGAAAATGGCCAGAACTGCCCGAAATCATGAGTTTTTACGTGAAACTCGGATGATCGGGTCCCAGACCGTTTATATCCACCCGAGACCCCAAAACTGTGTGCTATAGCCCATGAAAATGCCAGAAATGCCTGAAATCACAAATATTTTATACGAATTCGTGACACTCGTGTGACGGGGTCTTGGGCCGTTTAAATTCTCTCGGGACCCCAAAATTGTCTGCTTTAGCCCACGTAACGCCCAAATATGTCCAAAATCAAGAGTTTTTTTACGATTTCGTGAAACTCGTGTGATGGGGTCCTGGGCCGTTTAATCCACCCCGGACCCCAAAATTGTGTGTTGTAGCCCACAAAACGGCCAGAAATACCCAAAATCACGAGTTTTTACGATGTCGTGAAACTCGTTGACGGGGTCCCGGGCAGTTTAAATCCACCGCGGACCCTAAAACTTTGTGCTATAGAGTACGAAAACGGCCCGAATGCCCGAAATCATGAGTTTTTTACGATTTCGTGAAACTCGGGACACCGGTCCCAGACCGTTTATATCCACCCAGGACCCCAAACTGTGTTCTATAGCCCATGAAAAAGGCCAGAAATGTCTGAAATCACGAGTTTTTTACGAATTCGTGAAACTCGTGTGCCGGGGACTCGGGCCGTTTAAATTCACCCAGGACCCCAAAACGGTGTGCTATAGCACGTAAACGCCCAAAAATGTCCAAAATCAAGAGTTTTTTACGATTTCGTGAAACTCGTTGTGACAGGGTCCTGGGCCGTTTAATCCACCCCGGACCCCAAAACTGTGTGCTATAGCCGAGGAAAATAGCCAGAAATGCCCGAAATCAGGAGTTTTTTTTACGAATTCGTGAAACTCGTGTGATGGGGTCTCGGGCCATTTAAATTTACCCGGGACCTGAAAACTGTGTGCTTAGCCCACGAAAACGTCCAAAAATGTCAAAAATCAAGAGTTTTTTATGATTTCGTGAAACTCGTGTGATGCGGTCCTAGACCGTTTATCCACCCCGGAACGCAAAATGTGTGTTGTAGCCCACGAAAACGGCCAGAAATGCCCGAAATCAAGAGTTTTTTTACGATTTCGTGAAACTCGTGTGACGGGGTCCTAGGGCCGTTTAAATCCACCTCGAACCCCAAAACAGTGTGCTATAGCCTACGAAAATGGCCAGAAATGCCCGAAATCATGAGTTTTTTTACGATTTCGAGAAACTCGTTGTGACGGGGTCCGGGCAGATTAAATCCACCATGGACCCCAAAACATTGTGCTATGGAGCACGGAAACGGCCCGAAATGCCCGAAATCACGAGGTTTTTACGATTTCGTGAAACTTGGAGGCGAGGCCCAGACCGTTTATATCCAACCAAAATTGTGTGCTATAGTCCATGAAAAAGGCCAGAAATGCCCGAAATCAAGAGTTTTTTACGAATTCGTGGAACTCGTGGCTGACGGGGGTCTCGGGCCGTTTAAATTTACCTGGGACCCCAAAACTGTGAGTTATAGCCCACGAAAACGCCCAAAAATGTCCAAAATCAAGTGTTTTTTTACGATTTCGTGAAATTCGTGTGACGGGGTCCTGTGCCGTTTAATCCACCCCGGACCCCAAAACTGTGTGATGTAGCCCACAAAAACGGCCAGAAATGACCGAAATCAGGAGTTTTTTACGATTTCGTGAAACTCGGATGATGGGGTCCCAGACCGTTTATATCCACCTGGGACCCCAAAACTATGTGCTATAGCCCATGAAAAAGGCCAGAAATGCCCAAAATCACGAGTTTTTTACGAATTCGTGAAACTCATGTGCCTGGGTCTCGGACCGTTTAAATTCACCCGGGACCCCAAAACAATGTGCTATAGCCCACGAAAACGCCCAAAAATGTCCGAAATCAAGAGTTTTTTACGATTATGTAAATTTCGTGTGACGGGGTCCTGGGCTGTTTAAATCCACCACGGACCCCAAAACTGTGTGCTATAGCCCACAAAAACGGCCAGAAATTCCCGAAATCACGAGTTTTTTACGATTTCGTGAAACTCGTGTGACGGGGTCCCGGGCAGTTTAAATATACCCCGGACCCCAAAACTCTGTGCTATGGCGCACGGAAACGACCCGAAATCACGAGTTTTTTACCATTTCGTGAAACTCGGGAGAGGGGTCCCAGACCGTTTATATCCACCTGGGACCCCAAAATTGTGTGCTATAGCCCATGAAAAAGGCCAGAAATGCCCGAAATCACGAGTTTTTTACGAATTCGTGAAACTCGTGTGCCGGGGACTCGGGCCGTTAAAATTCACCCAGCACCCCAAAACGGTGTGCTATAGCCCACGCAAACGCCCAAAATTGTCCAAAATCAAGAGTTTTTTAAGACTTAGCCCACGAGAACGCCCAAAAATGTCCGAAATCAAAAGTTTTTAACGATTATGTGAAACTCGTGTGACGGGGTCCTGGGCCGTTTAAATCCACCACGGACCCCAAAACTGTGTGCAATAGCCCACGAAAACGGCCAGAAATGCCCGAAATCATGAGTTTTTTACGATTTTTTTGAAACTCGCGTGGCGGGGTCCAGGGCAGTTTAAATCCACCCCGGACCCCAAAACTGTGTGCTATGGCGCACGGAAACGGCCCGAAATGCCCGAAATCACGAGTTTTTTACGATTTCGTGAAACTCGGGAGACGGATCCCAGACCGTTTATATCCACCCGAGACCCCAAAACTGTGTGCTATAGCCCATGAAAAATGTCAGAAATGCCCGAAATCACAAGTTTTTTTTACAAATTCGTGACACTCGTGTGACGGGGTCTTGGGACGTTTAAATTCACCCGGGACCCCAAAAATGTGTGCTATGGCCCACGTAAACGCCCAAAAATGTCCATAATCAAGAGTTTTTTACGATTTCGTGAAACTCGTGTGACGGGCCCCTGCGCCGTTTAATCCACCACGGACCCCAAAATTGCGTGCTGTAGCCCACGAAAACGGCCAGAAATGCCCGAAATCACGAGTTTTTTTACGATTTCGTGAAACTCGTATGACGGTGTCCCGAGCCATTCAAATCCACTCCGGACCCCAAAATTGTGTGTTATAACCCAAGAAAAAGGCCAGAAATGCCCGAAATCTCGAGTTTTTTACGAATTCGTGAAGCTCGTGTCCCGGGGTATCAGATCGTTTAAATTCACCCGGTACCCCCAAAACAATGTGCTATAGCCCACGAGAACGCCCAAAAATGTCTGAAATCAATAGTTTTTGACGATTATGTGAAACTCGTGTGACGGGGTCCTGGGCCGTTTAAATCCACCACGGACCCCAAAACTGTATGCTATAGCCAACGAAAACGGCCATAAATGCCCGAAATCACTTGTTTTTTACAATTTCGTGAAACTCGTGTGACGGGGTTCCGGGCAGTTTAAATGCACCCCGGACCCCAAAACTGTGTGCTATGGCGCACGGAAACGACCCGAAATGCCCGAAATCAAGAGTTTTTTACGATTTCGTGAAACTCGGGAAACGGGTCCCAGACCGTTTATATCCACCCGAGACCCCAAAACTATGTGCTATAGCCCATGAAAAATGCCAGAAATGCCCGAAATCACAAATATTTTTTACGAATTCGTGACACTCGTGTGACGGGGTCTTGGGCCGTTTAAATTCTCCCGGGACCCCAAAACTGTCTGCTTTAGCCCACGTAAACGCCCAAAATTGTCCAAAATCAAGAGTTTTTTACGATTTCGTGAAACTCGTGTGATGGAGTCTTGGGCCGTTTAATCCACCCCGGACCCCAAAATTGTGTGTTGCAGCCCACAAAACGGCCAGAAATGCCCAAAATCACGAGTTTTTAACGATTTCGTGAAACTCGTTTGACGGGGTCCCGGGCAGTTTAAATCCACCCCGGACCCTAAAACTTTGTGCTATAGAGCACGAAAACGGCCCGAAATGCCCGAAATCACGAGTTTTTTACGATTTCGTGAAACTCGGGAGACGGGTCCCAGACCGTTTATAGCCACCCAGGACCCCAAAATTGTGTTCTATAGCCCATGAAAAAGGTCAGAAATGCCTGAAATCAACAGTTTTTTACGATTTTTGTGAAACTCGCGTGGCGGGGTCCAGGGCAGTTTAAATCCACCCCGGACCCCAAAACTGTGTGCTATGGCGCACGGAAACGGCCCGAAATGCCCGAAATCACGAGTTTTTTACGATTTCGTGAAACTCGGGAGACGGATCCCAGACCGTTTATATCCACCCGAGACCCCAAAACTGTGTGCTATAGCCCATGAAAAATGTCAGAAATGCCCGAAATCACAAGTTTTTTTTACAAATTCGTGACACTCGTGTGACGGGGTCTTGGGACGTTTAAATTCACCCGGGACCCCAAAAATGTGTGCTATGGCCCACGTAAACGCCCAAAAATGTCCATAATCAAGAGTTTTTTACGATTTCGTGAAACTCGTGTGACGGGCCCCTGCGCCGTTTAATCCACCACGGACCCCAAAATTGCGTGCTGTAGCCCACGAAAACGGCCAGAAATGTCCGAAATCACGAGTTTTTTTACGATTTCGTGAAACTCGTATGACGGTGTCCCGAGCCATTCAAATCCACTCCGGACCCCAAAATTGTGTGTTATAACCCAAGAAAAAGGCCAGAAATGCCCGAAATCACGAGTTTTTTACGAATTCGTGAAGCTCGTGTCCCGGGGTATCGGATCGTTTAAATTCACCCGGTACCCCCAAAACAATGTGCTATAGCCCACGAGAACGCCCAAAAATGTCTGAAATCAATAGTTTTTGACGATTATGTGAAACTCGTGTGACGGGGTCCTGGGCCGTTTAAATCCACCACGGACCCCAAAACTGTATGCTATAGCCAACGAAAACGGCCATAAATGCCCGAAATCACTTGTTTTTTACAATTTCGTGAAACTCGTGTGACGGGGTTCCGGGCAGTTTAAATGCACCCCGGACCCCAAAACTGTGTGCTATGGCGCACGGAAACGACCCGAAATGCCCGAAATCAAGAGTTTTTTACGATTTCGTGAAACTCGGGAAACGGGTCCCAGACCGTTTATATCCACCCGAGACCCCAAAACTATGTGCTATAGCCCATGAAAAATGCCAGAAATGCCCGAAATCACAAATATTTTTTACGAATTCGTGACACTCGTGTGACGGGGTCTTGGGCCGTTTAAATTCTCCCGGGACCCCAAAACTGTCTGCTTTAGCCCACGTAAATGCCCAAAATTGTCCAAAATCAAGAGTTTTTTACGATTTCGTGAAACTCGTGTGATGGGGTCCTGGGCCGTTTAATCCACCCCGGACCCCAAAATTGTGTGTTGCAGCCCACAAAACGGCCAGAAATGCCCAAAATCACGAGTTTTTAACGATTTCGTGAAACTCGTTTGACGGGGTCCCGGGCAGTTTAAATCCACCCCGGACCCTAAAACTTTGTGCTATAGAGCACGAAAACGGCCCGAAATGCCCGAAATCACGAGTTTTTTACGATTTCGTGAAACTCGGGAGACGGGTCCCAGATCGTTTATAGCCACCCAGGACCCCAAAATTGTGTTCTATAGCCCATGAAAAAGGTCAGAAATGCCTGAAATCAGCAGTTTTTTACGAATTCGTGAAACTCGTGTGACGGCCTCTCGGCCCGTTTAAATTTACCTGGGACCCCAAAAGTGTGTGCTATAGCTCACGAAAACGCCTAAAAATATCCAAAATCAAGAGTTTTATTCGATTTCGTGAAATTCGTGTGACGGGGTCCTATGCCGTTTAATCCACCCCTGACCCAAAACTGTGTGATGTAGCCCACAAAAACGGCAAAAAATAACCGAAATCAGGAGTTTTTTTCGATTTCGTGAAACTCGGATGACGGGGTCCCAGACCGTTTATATCCACCTGGGACCCCAAAACTGTGTGGTATAGCCCATGAAAAAGGCCAGAAATGCCTGAAATCATGAGTTGTTTACGAATTCGTGAAACTCGTGTGCCGGGGTCTTGGGCCGTTTAAATTCACCTGGAACCCCAAAACTGTGTGCTGTAGCCCACAATAACGCCCAAAAAAGTCTAAAATCTCGAGTTTTTTACGATTATGTGAAACTCGTGTGATGTGGCTCTGGGCCGTTTATATCCACCCGGGACCCCAAAACTGTGTGCTATAACCCATGAAAAAGGCCAGAAATGCCCGAAATCACGAGTTTTTTACGAATTCGTGAAACTCGTGTGCCGGGGTCTCGGGCCGTTTAAATTCACCCGGAACCCCAAAATTGTGTGCTATAGCCCACAAAACGCCCAAAAAGTCCAAAATCATGAGTTTTTTACGATTATGTGAAACTCGTGTGATGTGGCCCTGGGCTGTTTATATCCACCCGGGACCCCAAAACTGTGTGCTATAGCCCATGAAAAAAGGCTAGAAATGCCCGAAATCATGAGTTTTTTACGAATTCGTGAAACTCGTGTGCCGGGGTCTCGGGCCGTTTAATTTCACCCGGGACCCCAAAACGGTGTGCTATAGCCCACGTAAATGCCCAAAAATGTCCAAAATCAAGAATTTTTTACGGTTTCATGAAACTCGTGTGATGGGGTCCTGGGCCGTTTAAATCCACCCCGAACCCCAAAACTGTGTGCTATAGCCCATGAAAAAGGCCAGAAATGCCTGAAATCGGGAGTTTTTTACGAATTCGTGAAACTCGTGTGACGGGGGCTCGGGCCAAATTTACTTGGGACCCCAAAACTGTGTGCTATAGCCCACGAAAACGCCCAAAAATGTCCAAAATCAAGAGTTTTATATGATTTCGTGAAATTCGTGTGACGAGGTCCAGTGTCGTTTAATCCACCCCGGACCCCAAAACTGTGTGATCTAGCCCACAAAAACGGCCAAAAATAACCGAAATCACGAGCTTTTTACGATTATGTGAAACTCGTGTAATGTGGTCCTGGGCCGTTTATATCCACCCGGGACCCCAAAACTGTGTGCTATAGCCCATGAAAAAAGGCTAGAAATGCCCGAAATCATGAGTTTTTTACGAATTCGTGAAACTCGTGTGTCGGGGTCTCGGGCGGTTTAAATTCACCCGGGACCCAAAAACTGTGTGCTATAGCCCACGAAAATGCCGAAAATGCCCGAAATCAAGATTTTTTTACGATTTCGTGGGCTGTTTAAATCCACCCCAGACCCCAATAATGTGTGCTATAGCCCACGAAAACGGCCAGAAATGCCCGAAATCATGAGTTTATTACGATTTCGTGAAACTCGTGTGACGAGGTCCCGGGAATTTTAAATCCACCCCGGACCCCAAAACTGTGTGTTATGGCGCACGGAAACGGCCGGAAATGCCCGTAATCATGAGTTTTTTATGATTTCATGATACTTGTGTGATGGTGTCTCGGGCCGTTTAAATTCATGTGGGCTCCCAAAACTGTGTGCTATTGCCCATGAAATAGGTCGGAAATGCCCGAAATCATGAGTTTTTTTACGAATTTGTGACACTCGTGTGACAGGGTCTTGGGCCGTTTATATCCACCCGGGACCCCAAAACTGTGTGCTATAGCCCATGAAAAAAGGCTAGAAATGCAGGAAATCATGACGTTTTTTACGAATTCGTGATACTCGTGTGCCGGGGTCTCGGGCCGTTTAAATTCACCCGGGACCCCAAACCCAAAAATGTCCAAAATCAAGAGTTTTTTACGATTTCGTGAAACTCGTGTGATGGGTTCTTAGTCCGTTTAATCCACCCGGACTCCAAAACTGTGTGCTGTAACCCACGAAAATGGCCTGAACTGCCCGAAATCATGAGTTTTTACGTGAAACTCGGATGATGGGGTCCCAGACCGTTTATATCCACCCAGGACCCCAAAAATATGTGCTATAGCCCACGAAAACAGCCAGAAATGCCCGAAACCACGGGTTTCTTTTACGATTTTGTGAAACTCGTGTGACGGGGTACCGTGCCGTTTACATCCACCCCAGACCCCCAAAATTGTGTGTTATAGGCCATGAAAACGGCAAGAAATGCCCGAAATCAAGAGTTTTTACGATCTCGTGAAACTCGTGTGACAGGGTCTCAGACCGTTTATATCCACCCGGGACCCCCAAACTGTGTGCTATAGCCCATAAAAAGGCCAGAAATGCCCGAAATTACGATTTTATTACGAATTCTTGAAACTCGTGTGTCGGGGTCTCGGGCCATTTAAATTCACCCGGGACCCCAAAACAGTGTGCTATAGCCCACGAAAACGCCCAAAAATGTCTGAAATCAATTTTTTTACGATTTCGTGAAACTCGTGTGACGGGTTCCTGGGTCGTTTAAATCCACCCCGGACCCCAAAACTGTGTGCTATAGCCCACGAAAACGGCCAGAAATGCCCGAAATCACGAGTTTTTTACGATTTCGTGATACTCGTGTGACGGTGTCCCGGGCAAGTTAAATCCACCCCGGACCCCAAAATTGTGTGCTATGGCGCACGGAAACTGTCCGAAATGCCCGAAATCACGAGTTTTTTACAATTTCATGAAACTTGGGAGACGTGGTCTTTGACCGTTTATATCCACCCGGGTGTCGTGGTGGTGTCACGGCAGATGCCATAGGATGGCTAATGTGTGGGGCCGATGGACGTTGGTGGATCCGGGGAGGGATAGCGAGCTGAAGAGCTCACACGGGGAGGATCCCGGTATAACCGAGATCTCCCAAGAACGAGAAACAAGAGCAACACGCTAGACGGAAGATCTAACAAACAAGAACAAATGCACGAAGGCACACAACACACAGACGATATACCCAGGTTCAGGGCCCTCGTGAGGAGGTAACACCCCTACTCCTGCCTTTCCTCTCTATATAAGTGTGGTACAAGGGCTACAACTTGCTCTTATATCTCTCGAAGTGAAGAACACAAAGAACTAGATGAACTCAAGGTAGGAAGAAGTGAATGCTCTAGGAGTAAATGCGACTATAGCTTTGGCTCCCAAGTTGGTCTCCCTTCCACAGAAGCAGTTATGGCGCCTTTTATAGAGCTCCAGCCAGGGGGGCCGGAAACCCTAAACTGGCTTGGCCCCACCGGACAGGCCTAACCGGCATGGCGTCATCGGCTAGTGTGACCTACCCGCCACGCTATCCGGCGTAGCTCCTTCGGCATCATCCCGGCAAGGACAGCAGGCGCCGTCCTAGAACATCATTGTCCCCCTGTCAGAGACAGGACATGTCTTTGCCCATCCCGGATAGCCTTTTCCGGATTGCCGGGCTAGGCACGTTGTGTCTTGTCGTACCGTTGTCGTACCACCTGACGCGCTCCCGTGTCAGGCGGGAGGTAACCATGCTTCCATGTCAGGCGGGAGGTGACCATCCCTCCGTGTCAGACGAAACGGTACTTCCCCCCAGATTAGGCGGGAAAGCCTGCCACGGACCGTTGACGGCCTACCGGGATCCCTCATGCCGGTTATCGTCTTGCTCGACCTCGCGAGTCCTTCCTGCACAAGTCCAGGACAGAGTTAAGTGTTCTGGTTAGCACTTACCTGGATTGCTTATCCGGTAAGACCGAGTACTTCTCCTTCCGGGAGTCTCCTCGCAACCCAAGATCCGAGATCCTTTCCGGATGCACCCGAGCTCGTCTCAGGATGAGTATCTCTAGGCCTAGCCTCCCGAAGATGTCTTAGCCTACCAGCAAAGACATCTTCGAGAAGCTAGTTCTTAGAGGAACCACCCGCTGATGCTTGTGCTGCCATGGTGAAGGCTCGGGGTGTCTATTTATAGCCGCCAGAGCTGACCCTTGCGCCTGCCAGGAGGCACCTTGCACTCTACCAGCACTCAAGGGTCAAGTTGCCCCTTCAGCACACTAGGGGGTGGCCCTTGCTCTCGCCAGAGGTCAAGTACTGTTGGCACACTACTGAATTACTCCGGGTTCTGCCCTACCCGGGGGGCAGCCCCCCGACACTAGTCCCTAAAGCTGGTGCTGCGCAGCGACCGCGGATGATGTGCGGGATCAGCTTTAATAACAACTATCTTCCGAGAACATACGATATTATCCTCCGACTAGACGCCGAGATCGGTTTTTCCCGAGATCCTCATACCGAGATCGTTTCAACCGGAAGGCGATGCCTGTAACCGGATAGTGCAGCCTGAATGAATCTTGACCGTTGGCTCTGCATTGAATTCCAGATCGTGAGCTGGGTCCCACCCGATGTCCTGTCTGATCAGAAGTGCACTCGAGTGCCTCTGACCGAGCACGCCGCTGCTCGGGTTCACGCGCCGGGAGCCGCAGCCGATCCGAAGTCCAACCGTTGGGGCTGTGTGGCCCCGGTGTGGCCGGATCGGGCGCTCCGGTGAACGCCACGTGTCGCGCTGCACAGAATGGATCCCACCCACGATCGGAGAGATCGTGGGCGGGAAACTTGGAAACCGCTCCGGAATCCTCCCATAAATAGGGGACCGGAACGGTCACCTCTTCTTCTTCCTCCCCTTCACACTTTCGCCACCGTCGTCTCGAGCACACCGCCGTAGCCGTGCCCGGAGCCCGAACGCCGCCGCTCTCGTTGGCCGCCGGAGCCCTTCGCTTCATCATCGGTTCGCGTCCTTCTTGCCCATCACCGGCCTCGCTTTCTCCGGTGAGTTCTTTTCTTCCCTCCGATGAACTTTTCTCTCACGGGAACGATATCTCGCGCTCGGTCGTGCCTAACGCACGCGGCTGCGCCGCCGCCGGCGAGCACGATTCACGCGGCGCGCACGAGGCGCGCGACGGGGATGAAGACTCGCCGTAGGTCTTAGCCTTTTGCCCGCACTATGCCATGTTTGAGTTTAGCCCGAACATATTTTCCTCACTTAAGTTTTGATTTACTAGCACGCGGTAGATCTTACTTGCCCGGAACCCGGTTGTCTTTAGGAGTTTGTGATCCGGTATCTTAGCTCTCGGTAGACTAATTCCGACTAACTGCCGTTGCGCCTGCAGAGTAGCCCGGATACATCTGCGGACTTCTCCGGCATGGCTGAAGAAAGTATCCGGGGGTGCTAGGATGGGTCCGAGACCAAACAGGAGGACCTTGACTGGCTGTACCGGACTCACCGGATTCCGCCAGAAGTTGAGAGCCGTCTCCCGGAGGATGAGGTTCAACCGGAACCCCAACCCGGGGAATACGTTGTATTCCTCACGCACTTCGAGCGTGGGTTTGGGCTTCCGGCTAGCCCGTTCTTCCGCAACTTCCTCGACACCTACAGCCTCCAACCCCATCATCTCCCAGCTAACGCCATCATGATGCTTTCGGTCTTCACCACCTACTCGGAAGCATACCTCGGCGTGTGGCCATTCTTAGACCTCTGGGCCAGGTACTTCATCCTTCGCCGCCAAGTCATCTCCAATCCGGATCAGAAAGTAAAAGACTTGGTCGACTGCGGAGCGGCCACCATCATTCCCCGTGCTGACTCCGGATTTCCTATAGTCAAGGGACTAGAATCCTGCCAGAAGTGGCAGCGCAGTTTCTTCTATGTGAAGAATCGGGAGAGTTCAGGAGATGGTCCGGGATCCTCGAACTCGGACTTCATAAATTTGTCGGAGTTCGCCATTGGTCCTCCCCGCAAATTCAACCTCTGGAAACGGTTCCCCGATACCGAGGAGGTCAGATGTATGCACGACGTCCTCGCGGTGCTGACCAACAAGATGACCGGCGACGATCTCTTGCGCTGTTTCATTATTCGGCGCGTCTGCCCTCTACAAACCCGAGTGCACAAGATGTGTCATATGGACGGGAACTATGATCCCACCAGGACCAGCATTTTCGGGTTGGACCGTCCCGCGGTCGTCCGACGCGTTCGAGCTATTGCTCGGACGAAGATGTCGGATGAGTATGTTTGGGGTGTCATCGGGGGATCCCAGAAAAAACCATTGAAACAGGTGCTTCTGTCTGTCTTTCGCAAACTTGCATTTGCACCCGGGTTCTGCTGGAAACCGACATGGTTGTCATGCAATGATTTATTCGCGCAGTTATTCGAGCGGCAAACCGAGGAGGACGCGATCCACGCCAACGGGAATTTCGCGCCGAACATCCCGGCACCGGCTAAGATGCCGAGAGTGGATCCTGACAGCGAGGAGCATCTTGTCGTTCCTCTAGTCAAAGCTGCCGCCCCGGGTAACCCTTCAACCTCAGAGGCTATTTCCATTTCTTCGGATGACGAGGATGAGATTGACTGTCAAATACTCGATGTGATTGATGCTCTTCCCCTCAATTGGGCTTCAGCAGTGGTTCCGAAACCCACGGCCGTGACCAAACGCGCCGAGAGCCGGAAGCGTGCGGCTTCCGACACCGATCCTGCCGATGATTCCGGCAACCCCCCCAAGAGGAGCAAGCCGAACAAACAAACGGCCGAGAAGCCTCGACGCCGAAGGAAGGGTCCTCCCACCGTGGATTCCGGGTACATTTTCTTTGCTTCATGCTACATGATCTTGCCTTCTCCTGAAGTCTTTACTGAGATATTTCTTTCAGGGACGCACTCGACCTCCCGTCATCCTTTGCCTCCCGTCCTCCTGGATCCCGGACTCCCAGCCCGCCTCGGGCTGCTTCTTCTCCACCTCGTCCTTCCGCCCGAAGAAGCGAGACTCCTGCTTCTGGTGCCGCACCGACTGCTGCTGCGACCCCGGATACTCGTCCCGTGGTCGACGAGACTCCAGTTCAGGCCACGACCACATCGGAAGACATCCTTCTTCCGGAGAGTCCGCGCAGGGTGCCCGGGCTTGAGGCGGAGATCATGAGCCCTCCCCGGCAGCTCGTGCCAAGTGGTCCCTCCCGGCAAGCTGCGAACAAGACAGCCCCGGAAAAACAGCCCGCAGCCTCCTCTCGGCAACCTCATCATCCTGCCGCGAAAGCGCGCACCAAGGTTGCCGGGCAGAAAACAACTTCTGCCAAACCTACTTCTGTTCCGACATCCTCGGCCCAAGACTTGGCCTTACGCACGGGTAAGTTTTCACCGTTACCGCCACCTCCTGCCGAGATCCCTACTGCTGCCCTGCGGACGCTGCGAGCAACCGTAAGCTCCTTTGTGCCTTCAGGATCCCGGGAGGTTGTTGCTGCTCGCGCGCCTGGCGGCTCCGGCATACACGTTGTTGACGAATACAACCAAGCTTGTATTGCCGCTGACGCCTCCGAGACCGTGGGGGACTTGCACGCTGCCGGCCCTAGCCGCACCGCTCAAGCTCTGCACGCTCTCCAGGTGGCCGCGCTGGACGTTACTCGGGTGACCGAGGTAAGTTTGTTCCCTTTCCTTCTCCAATAAATACTTGTTCCTTCCCCACTAGTCCCCGAGATTGATGCTTAGTGCTCTAGATTCCACCGAATAGCAGACCACTAGGCTTCAATCTTAGAGAAAATCTCAGGACTCGGAAGCCGAGTCCCCGAGTTCCTTTCCACCGAGTAACTTTTTTCAAAAAATGGTCCATCTCCACTAGTCCCCGAGATTGGTGCTTAGTGGTCTAGATTCCACCGAATAGCAGACCACTAGGCTCCAATCTTAGAGAAAATTTCAGGACTCAGAAGCCGAGTCGCCGAGTTCCTTTCCCAAGATTGACTTATCCTTCTTTGTCTTGATTTCAGGAGTGCAGCAAGAAACGTGGCAGCATCTTCAACCGGGTTCTTGCTGATCTCGGTCAGTCCAAGAAGTGCGAGGGGCGCCTTCGGGAGGAGCGAGATGCCGCGCGCAAAATCTCGGTGGATCAGAAGGCTGCACTTGCTACCGCGCAGGACGAGATTGCGCGACTCAATGGGGAGCTTGAAAAGGCCCGATCTGCTGCGACCGACATGAAGACGCGCTTCGTGGAGGCGACGCAGAAGCAGAAGGAGACCTTGGACCAATCCGAGGAGCGCGCGCATCTCGCCGAGACCGGGCTGGCCCTTCTCTGGTCACGGGCCGATACTTGGCTCTCTGAGCTAACTGTATTGAACCGGGATCTTAACAGTAAGTGGACCGACATCCCCTTTTTTCCTTGCTCTCTTTCTTTGTTGTTGCCCTCCTTATGACCTAGCCGCTTGACGGCTCTTCTTTTTAAAGGGGAATTCGAGCACTCCCGCGACGCTGCTGCTCTTGCGGTTGCTGCCGCCCGGGAGAAGCGCGCCGGGAAGGGCCCTGTCTCAGACACTTGGGACATTGAGGATCACCTCACTGCCCTGAAGGCCCGGATAGTGCCTCTCCGGTCGATCGGGACCGAGTTGCTCAGCGCCGCGATTCATGTTCACGGTGCGCTATGGCCGGGCGTCAGCGCGACACTCTCGGTCGGCGAATTGGCGAGTGCACTCCGAGGTGTCGGGCTGCGTGTCCACGCTTGGAAGCGTTCCGGCGCACGGGCTGGTGCCGATCAGGTCTTGAACCAGGTACTGAGTTGGTACGAGGGTCTCGACCTTGACGTGATCCAGCGCCTGCGCACCATCTCGCCGTGGTGCAGCGATCCGGCTAAGGTCCAGCGGTGACAAGAAGTGGCGCATCGCATCGCCTCCTGGTCCAATATTCGCGCCTTCAGTGCCAGCGTCGTCGCTTCCGACTCCGAGTCTGATTACGAGGATGACGACGAAACCGGTGCGACCGACGACGTGGACGCTGAGATCCCGGAGGAGGATGACGCTGCTTCTGGTGCCGCCACCGAGACCGTGGTTTCCCGGGATGCTTCAACTCCTCCGCCACCCGAGGCCTCTCAGGCGAGGTGCGCCCAGATGCCCCGAGTACCGCTGCCGGTGCTGAGGACACCGCCACTGCTGCTCCCGCTGCTGCCACCGCCGAGAAGCCGGCTTCCCCTACTACTTAGAAATACTTAAGAGTAGAACTGTGAAATCCCCGGGATGCCGGGTGCAAGATGTAATATATACTATTAACATTTATGTCCCGTACCAAATTATCTATCAGAACAAGCTATGTCGGTTTACTCTGTCACGAGTCCCTGAGTTCCTTTTCATGTTTACCGTACTTAGGCAATTTCTGCTCTTGTCTACCATTTCGGCGTTCGACAGTTGAGTCACAAAACTCCATACATGGCATACATTACTTAAGAAAATCCGAGTTCTAGTTAACCGAATTCCCGACATAAAAAACAATTGGGTTAGTAAAAACAGGTATGCCGGATAAGTTCCTGCTCCGAGTCCCCGAGACCATTTTCGTGTTCCCCATATTTGATTCTCTTTGCTCTTGACTACCATTTCGGCGTTCGTCAGTCCAGTCACAAGATGATTTCACATGACATACATTACTCTGACTTTGAGAATCGAACTCATAACTTTCCCGGCATACAGATAACATAAAAAATAGGTACTAGGCAGTCCCCGGGTTCCTTCCCGGGACGTCGGTATGAAATAACAAACAAATTGGATAAAGTAAATGGGCACACAACGAGGCAGTCCCCGGGTTCCTCCCGGGGTGCCTTACTTTCATTAATACATAAAAACTAAAATACATCATACACTGAGCCCTTTATGTGTAAAAGGGTCGAAGCAGGGCTACATTCCATGGACGCTTGGTTTCCTCTCCAGATTTTTCCATTACGTCTTTCCTAGCCTCCAGTGCATCTACAAGGTAATAAGAATCATTGTGCAGTGCCCTGCTTATCACAAAAGGTCCCTCCCATGGAGGTGACAGCTTATGCATTCCGGCCGTGCTCTGGATGAGCCTAAGCACAAGATCTCCTTCTCGGAACACTCTCGGGTGTACCTTCCGGCTATGATAGCGACGGAGGTTTTGCTGGTAAATTGCAGACCGAGACAACGCCAATTCTCTTGCCTCTTCAAGTAAATCAACATCATTTTCTCGAGCCTCCTTTGCCTCGGTCTCGGTGAACATTGTCAATCATACTGTATGTCGGTTGGGAGTACTGCCTCGGCACCGTATACCATGAAGAATGGCGTGTACCCGGTAGATCTATTCGGTGTAGTCCGGAGACCCCACAGTACTGCCGGTAATTCCTCTATCCAGCATCACGGAGTTCTCAACAGTGGTTCGATCAGACGAGCTTTGATGCCGGCCAAGACCAAAGCATTTGCTCGTTCAACTTGCCCGTTTGCTTCCGGATGTGCAACCGATGCAACATCCAACCGGATTCCCTTCTCAGCACAAAATCGAGCGAATTCCCCCACAGCAAAATTGGTGCCATTATCCGTGATGATTCTGTGCGGGTACCCGTATCTCAAGATGATGTCTTTCAGGAACTGCACTGCGGTGTGTCTGTCACACTTCTGGATTGGCTTGACTTCTATCCACTTGGTGAATTTATCTACCATGACCAGTATGTGCGTCATATTGCCCCGTGCCGGTTTGAACTGTCCGACCATGTCCAAACACCATACTGCGAATGGCCAAGTGATAGGGATTGTTTTTAGTGCTGACGCCGGCATATGTATCCGGTGAGCAAACCTCTGGCATCCTCCACACTTCCGGACAATGTCTTCTGCCTCCTGTAACGCAGTGGGCCAGTAGAACCCATGCCGGAACACTTTCGCCACCAGGGCCCGGGATGATGCATGATGTCCACATTCCCCCTGATGTATTTCCAGCAGCATCTCTTGTCCTTCTGCAGGTTCCACACATCTCTGGAGCACCTCGGTGACACTCCTCTTGTATAGCTCTTGATTGATGACGGTGTATGCTTTTGACCTTCGCACTATCTGCCGGGCTTCCACTTCATTCTCCGGGAGGGTTCCTTCCAAGATGTAAGCCATTATGGGTTGTGCCCATCCCGGGATAGGTCGAACCGGGAACACGGGAGCGTCTATGTCCATTGGCTCTACCGACATCACCTCCATCATCATTTTTCTTTGCCTCTCTAAGCACAGTGATGCAGTCCCCGGGTTCGATGTGATGCTCCCGACATCTACTTCCATGGGTACGGCATCCGAACTAGGTTCCTTGGGGATGAAGATAGAATCCGACTCGGGTGAGGGTTGAATAGATGGCTTCCTCAAATGCTCAAGAGCGATCCCGGGTGGGATGGCATTCCGAGATGACCCTAGCTTGGACAAGACATCCGCTGCCTCGTTTTCTCCTCTGGGTATGTGCTTGAACTCGCATCCTTCAAAAAATCCGGATATTTTCTGCACATGAAATCTGTACAAGGCCATGTTTGCATCCAGCGCATCCCAGTTCCCCGACACCTGCTGCACCACGAGGTTGGAATCACCGAAACACTTTATCCGGCGGATGCCGATCTCCCTGGCGACATTCAGCCCATGAACCAAGGCCTCATATTCAGCGACGTTGTTAGATGCCCGGAAATGAATTTGCAGGACATACTTCAGCACATCTTGTTTTGGTGAAGTGAGGACCACTCCGGCACCCAACCCGATCTTAGCCTTGGAGCCATCGAAATGCATCCTCCAGAAATTGTAATCCGGCATCGGAGGTTCATACTGCATCTCGGCCCAGTCTACCAAAAAGTCCGGCAGCGCCTGCGACTTGATGGCATCTCGTCTCTCGTATGCTGGAGCGTACGGAGACAACTGGATGGCCCATTTGGCTACCCGGCCGCTAGCTTCTTTGCAACCGATGATCTCGGCCAGAGGAGCCTCGCACACCACTGTGATTGGGTGCTCTTGAAAGTAGTGCTTGAGCTTGGTCACTGCCATGTACACTCCATACTCCATCTTCTGGTAGTGCGGGTAGTTCTGCTTGGATTCCGAGATCACGTCACTGAGGTAATACACCGGTCTTTGTATCAGTTTGCCCCCTTCTTCCCTCTCTACCACCATTGCTACACTGACTACCCGGTTGGTGGCAGCAATATACAGCAGCATAGGCTCCTTGGGTAACGGGGATGCCAACACGGGTGCTGTTGAAAGCATTCTCTTAAAATCATTGAACGCCGCGTCGGCCTGCGGGGTCCAAACAAATTTTTTGCTCTTCTTCATCAACTTGTATAGGGGCAGGGCCTTCTCTCCAAGTCGGCTCACAAACCGACTTAGGGATGCAAGACAACCAGTGAACTTCTGCACATCTTTGAGACGCACGTGCAATTTCATGCTCTCGATAGCACGTATCTTACCCGGGTTGACCTCAATCCCCCGGATTGAGATGAGGAAACCGAGTAACTTTCCTGCCGGAACACCGAATGTGCACTTATCCGGGTTCAACTTCATCCGGAATCTTCTTAAGTTCTTAAACGTTTCCTTCAGATCATCGATTAGTGACGCTTTTTCTTTCGTTTTTATGACTATGTCATCGACATAGACTTCGGCATTCCGGCCTATCTTGTCGTGCAAACACTTTTGCATGCACCTCTGGTATGTAGCACCAGCATTTCTCAGACCAAAAGTCATAACACGATAGCAATAAGCCTCATAAGGGGTAATAAAAGCAGTTTTCAATTGATCATCTGGATTCAAAGGTATCTGGTGAAAACCCGAATAGGCATCTAAAAAAGTCAAAAGTTCACTCCCGGCAGTGGAATCTATTACTTGATCTATCCGGGGCAGTGGAAAGGGGTCCTTCGGGCATGCTTTGTTGAGGTTGGTGAAGTCGATGCACATGCGCCACACCTTAAGCAGGAGGGGATCATCCTTCTTCTTCTCTACTAGGACCGGATTAGATATCCAATCTGGGTGCAGTACTTCCATTATGAACCCGGCGGCCAGCAGTATAGCCAGATGCTCCATGACGGCAGCTCTTCTTTCATCCGAGAGGCGCCTAGTCGGTTGCTTCACCGGCTTTGCATCCGGTCTAACAAATAGAGAGTGCTTAGCCAACTCCCTCGGAACACCTTTCAGGTCATCACTCGACCATGCAAAAGCATCCCGATTCTCACGGAGGAAGTCGACGAGCTCGCCTTCCTATTTGTTGTCCAGGTTGCTGCCAGTGATAACTTGGCGCTCCGGGTTGCTGGGGTCCACATCCACCTTCTTTGTCTCCTTGGGGGGCTGGAATGATGCACCCTGCTCCGGTTTCACCATCCCGGGCATTCCGAGTTGGGAGGTCTTGGCCATCGCCACCACCTGCTGGATCCTCTTCTTCTCTTCTGCGATCACCATGGACTCAGCTAGGCACGAGCCGGCCGAGGCACACTCCATGGAGCGCTTGTGATCTCCCGAGATGGTGATCACGCCATT
Organism: Poa annua; assembly: GCA_026929855.1. Lineage (NCBI taxonomy): Eukaryota > Viridiplantae > Streptophyta > Magnoliopsida > Poales > Poaceae > Poa > Poa annua. The sequence continues at coordinate 264,542,888 of CM049427.1, read as the reverse complement.
AGGTCCTGGCATCTTGATCTTCAGGTAGCCCATGTGAGTTGAGATCATGAACTTGGCCAGTGCCGGCCTACCGATCAGTGCGTGATACGGGCTTTCGAGGTCCACGACCTCGAATTCCAAGCTCTCAGTCCGGCAGTTCTCCCGGGTTCCGAATAACACCTCAACCCAGATTTTACCCATGGGTGAACAAGAGACTCCGGGCACAATGCCGTGGAAGGTTGTCTCGGTAGGTAACAAGGTGTTCATGGACACCCCCAGCTTCAGCATCGTGTCCTTGTACATGATGTTAATGGCACTGCCATTGTCAATCAGAACCCGACTGAAGCGGACATTGAGGCTTGGTCCGACAAAGGTTGGGTCCACGACCAAGGCATACGCCCCCGGCTTAGGCATAACTCTGGGATGATCCTTCCGGCTCCACGTGATCTCCATCTCGGACCAGTGCAAGAATTTGGGCACCGCCGGGATCACATCGTTGACTTCCAGGGCACGCTGTCGGACACTCCTCCGGTCAGTGGGCTCGGTTACGAAGACCACATAGCTTTGATGTGCCTCCCGGTAGTTGCCCTGCTGCTGTCCGGCTTGATTACTGGGGCCTGCACCATTGTCGTTCCGGGTGTGCACCATGTTCACCGGCCGAGGTGGGGGTCCTCGCTGAGGTTGACTGATCCGGACTGCGTTAGCTCCCGACGTCGGAGGAGGGGGTCTCGGAATGTTGGGTCGAGATGCCGGAGCACTCGGCCGAACAGCTCCCGAGCTACCCTCCTGCAATGTGCGCTGATACCAGCTGCACTGCCGAGTAGAATGGTTCGCCGGCTTGCTGGCCTCCAGGGTATGGTAGCAACATGGCTTGTTCATCATCTCTTCATATGTCAGGGGCTTCTTTTGTTCCACCCAAGTTTTTTGCACTTCCTGACTTTGATCCCAAGCCGGGCCACTTGTCTTCTGACGCTGACTGTTGCCGGCATCCTCTTGATCTCGGGTCACTGCTGCGACATGCTGTGCGGCATGGTGGTACTCGGGCTGATTTCTCTTCTGGCCAGAATCCTGGCGATCATGGCTCCTGCTCGATCCCGATCGCTGAGGTCCCGCATTCCTCCTGTTGGAGTCACCGACATCCACTAGGGGTTGCATGGGATCTCCAAGCGTGTAGGTATCGGCGATGCGCATGGTCTCCGCCAAGGTCGCCGGCATCTTCCTTTGCAATTTCTGCCACAGCATCGAGCCATGCCGGCATCCTTGTGCAAACCAGGAGATGGCCTGCGCCTATACCACCCCTTCGCAAGAATTGCGAATATTGCTCCACCGGGTAAGGTACTCCCGGTCAGTCTCGTTGCTCCTTTGCCTACAGATGGCGAGTTGCTGAGGCATGTTTGGCCTTTTGTATGTGCTGGTGAAGTTGCTGATAAATGCCTCCTCAAAATCTAACCAGCAGTCTATGCTGCCAGTTCTCAAGTTGTTCAACCATATTCTGGCAGGTCCTTCCAACATCTACGGTACGTAACGTACCGCCCAGCGTCTGTTTCCACCGGCTATGCTTACTGCCGTTACATAGTCGGTTAGCCAGTCCTCCGGCTTCTTGCTGCCGTCATAGGTCTTAGCACCTCGGTTGAGCTGAAAATTCCGGACAGGCGGCTCCCGCATGATCCGGGGTCCAAAGCAGGCAGGTCCCGGAGGTCCTTGCTCTTCCACTAGCTCTGACTGGTGAATCCGATCGAGCCGGAATCTGGCATCGGCCGGATCCAGCTGTCTGGTTCCTACCCGAGATCCCAAAGGATTATCATTGGGCTGGTACCCGAGCTGCTGGAGTCTTGAGTTGCCATCGTTGAGCCTATCTTGTGCCGGGATCACAGCCTGCTGCGGGACAGAGGCGGCCTCCCTTCACGGGTTTCCCTGAACATGAGGAGGGTTCCGAGGTGGATTACCACGGCTAGCCGGGTTATTGTTTCCTACACCCAGGTGGCCACCCTCACGGGTACTTCCTGCCTGCCCCGAGTTATGCTGCCCGGCTTGCTGGATGCCGGAAAAGGCCGGATCATAGGTCTGCAACTGCTTGTTCTTCCCGGAGCCCCGGCTTCTACTCCGGCTTCTGCTCTTGCTCTTGCTTCTACTCGGATGCGGGGAAGAGGCCTCTCCGTCTGATTTCTAGCTATTGGGCCAGCTGAGTGCACTTGGGATCCCGCCCCGGGGTTCTTCTTCTTGAAGGCCTGGTTCTGCCGGTTGGCCTCGATGACCAACTCATTCACCCGCTCCTGTTGCTTGCGTAGAGCCTCACCGGATAACCCTGCTAACTCGGCCATGGCGGCTTTGGCATCCCTAAGAGTTTTCGCCGGCGAGCTGTACACCGGTTTCCCCGCCGAGATCAGGCTACCTGTGTGACTGGTCGTGGCTCCACCCGCCAATTCATCATTCACCATTCTGCCCTTCTTCCGCAGCTCTGCAATGCGCTTGTCCCGGGAGTCTATCTTAAGGAATCCGTGAGCTGCATTGTAATCCCGGAGGCTAGCATTGAGCTCCCGCCGGATCTCGGCGATCTCCTGCGCTTCGGCGAGTAGCAACCTCCGTTGTTCCTCCAAGTCAGCCGAAGTGGCTTGGGTGTCTGCTTCAGCAGTCACAGGGACAGCCAACTTGGCCACCAGACCCGAGAGGGGATCCGGGCGACGACGTTGCTGGGACGGCTGCGGATCGCCGTCTCGGGCCGCATCCCTTTCCTGAGGGGGTTTGGCCAAACGGACGTGGCCGCTTCCGGTATCGCCGTCAGCGTCCTGGTACTCCTCCTCGGTTGCCCCGATCATCATTACCGCGACGGAACTCGGGGAGCGACCGGCACGCAGACCTCGAGTAGCATAGATCATGGGGGGATCCTAAGCTTCCAGGACCACGTCCGGATAGCTGCAGATAACTTCGGTGGCGACGTAGGTGGTGAAACCACCAAAGTCAATGAGGCATCCGTTCACCGGAAAGGGTATGTTCCGGAAGCACCCTGCGTTGTCGCTGACGAAGTCCATCTCACCCAGCCTTACGACAAGGCCAGAGAGAACCCGAATGTCGAAATGAAGGGGGGAGCCCGTCCGGATGTGTACACCAGCCAACGCCTCTGTCAGCCCCACGGTGGGCGCCAACTGTCGTAGTGGTGTCACGGCAGATGCCATAGGATGGCTAATGTGTGGGGCCGATGGACGTTGGTGAATCCGGGGAGGGATAGCGAGCTGAAGAGCTCACACAGGGAGGATCCCGGTATAACCGAGATCTCCCAAGAGCGAGAAACAAGAGCAACACGCTAGACGGAAGATCTAACAAACAAGAACAAATGCACGAAGGCACACAACACACAGACGATATACCCAGGTTCAGGGCCCTCGTGAGGAGGTAACACCCCTACTCCTGCCTTTCCTCTCTATATAGTGTGGTACAAGGGCTACAACTTGCTCTTATATCTCTCGAAGTGAAGAACACAAAGAACTAGATGAACTCAAGGTAGGAAGAAGTGAATGCTCTAGGAGTAAATGCGACTATAGCTTTGGATCCCAAGTTGGTCTCCCTTCCACAGAAGCAGTTATGGCGCCTTTTATAGGGCTCCAGCCAGGGGGGCCGAAAACCCTAAACTTGCTTGGCCCCACCGGACAGGCCTAACCGGCATGGCGTCACCGGCTAGTGCGACCTACCCGCCGCGCTATCCGGCGTAGCTCCTTCGTCATCATCCCGGCAAGGACAGCAGGCGCCGTCCTGGAACATCATTGTCCCCCTGTCAGAGACAGGACATGTCTTTGCCCATCCCGGATAGCCTTTTCCGGATTGCCGGCTAGGCACGTCGTGTCTTGTCGTACCGTTGTCGTACCACCTGACGCGCTCCCGTGTCAGGCGGGAGGTGACCATGCTTCCGTGTCAGGCGGGAGGTAACCATCCCTCCGTGTCAGACGGAACGGTACTTCCCCCCGGATTAGGCGGGAAAGCCTGCCACGGACCATTGACGGCCTACCGGGATCCCTCATGCCGGTTATCGTCTTGCTCGACCTCGCGAGTCCTTCCTGCACAAGTCCAGGACAGAGTTAAGTGTTCCGGTTAGCACTTACCCGGATTGCTTATCCGGTAAGACCGAGTACTTCTCCTTCCGGGAGTCTCCTCGGAGCCCAAGATCTGAGATCCTTTCTGGATGCACCCGAGCTCGTCTCAGGATGAGTATCTCTAGGCCTAGCCTCCCGAAGATGTCTTAGCCTACCAGCAAAGACATCTTCGAGAAGCTAGTTCTTAGAGGAACCACCTGCTGATGCTTGTGCTGCCATGGTGAAGGCTCGGGGTGTCTATTTATAGCCGCCAGAGCTGACCCTTGCGCCTGCCAGGAGGCACCTTGCACTCTACCAGCACTCAAGGGTCAAGTTGCCCCTTCAGCACACTAGGGGGTGGCCCTTGCTCTCGCCAGAGGTCAAGTACTGTTGGCACACTACTGAATTACTCCGGGTTCTGCCCTACCCGGGGGGCAGCCCCCCGACACCGGGACCCCAAAATTGTGTGCTATAGCCCATGAAAAAAGGCTATAAATGCTCGAAATCATGAGTTTTTTACGATTTCGTGAAACTCGTGTGACGGGGTCTCGGGCCGTTTACATCCACCCCAAACCCCAAAACTGTGTGCTATAGCCCATGAAAAAGGCCAGCAATGCCCGAAATCACGAGGTTTTTACGATTTCGTGAAACTCGGGTGACGGGGTCCCGGACCGTTTATATCCACCCGGGACTTTAAAGCTGTGTGCAATAGCCAACGAAAACGGCCAAAAATGCACAAAATCAAGAGGTTTTTATGATTTCGTGAAACTCGTGTGACGGGGTCCTGGGCCGTTCAAATCCACCCCGGACCCTAAAACCTTCCTTGAAAATTGGTTATGTGTTTTTTTATTCCAAACACATGTTTTTTTGTTATCGTTTTTATTGTTTGTTCAAATATATGATTTTTTTATTGCAGGTGAATCTAGAGCAGCATATTTGATTTTTACTTAATTTTTAAATATTGCATACATGGTTTCAAATTGTAACAAGCTATATTGATTTTTATTTAAATAGTTGGTGATTTTGTTTTACAAATGAATCTTCAGTAACTTACGAGGGAAGCCCCCCTCAATACCCATGGTTACTAGTCTAGGATAAAAGTTATGAGGTAGAGAACTGGTAGTGTTGGTAGATTCATCGGCTGACAAGCGGGATTTACCCAGGTTCGGGGCACTCGAGTGAGGTAATACCCTTACGTCATGTTTGTCTGTTATTGATTGTGAATATGCAGTGAGTACAAGGGTCTAGCAAGATGTCGATCTTGCTAGAGTTTGGTGATTCTGATTGGGTGCATGCTTGATCGGCCACCCTTGTGTCATTTATATAGTGGTACAGGTCTCAGGTAGTAACCGACTAGGACTACAGATATGAAAAGTACTACCGACTATGCTATCTATGGTAAAAGTCTGTGACTTGGGCTTCGCTTGTTGGGCTTCTTCAGTCTATTGACAATTGGGATTTAGTCGTTACGTGCATCAGACACCCACACGAAACGGTACCCGTTTGGCATAACCTTGTCAGTATCAATTGTGTAGTTTCTTAATTGCTACAAACACATGGTTTTGCTTGTAATCGTTTGATTTTTTTGGCAATGATATCCACAATAAATAATAATTATTTAACCACTTTGTAGCACTACTATTTTTTAAATGTTGCAACGATTTGTTGCAATACTAAAATAATGTGTCCATGTGATTTTTTTTTTGAAATATTGCAATACTCAAGGATAATTATCTGAGTGACATTTTTTGCTTTAATGCCGAAAAGGTCGGGGGGCAACAAGATACACCCCTTCATTTAAGTGAGGCACAACAGTGGAGTGCGGGTTGTTTTTTGAAAAACATAGGGACTAAAATGCAAAAATACATTGTGGCTAATCCAAGACATTAGACCGTGATCCATTGGATTCGGAGGGGACCTACGTTTCTCTTTTTAGAGCGACCTGCGCATAGTGTTGGCCATGTGAATATCCATGCATGACACCATAAACTAATTTTGTAGGCTTTAGACGATGGACTAAAGAGTAAATACAATGCCTTTCGCTCCCTTTAGATATAAAAAAATGTGCTCACAGAAAATAATCCATGATATTCCATGACACCTTGGTAAAGCCATGGAAGAAAATATTACTATCATTATTCCGAAGATGTGAGGTTACATATGGCTGTATCAGCTTGCATCAATAGAAAAAACACACGCATGCACATCATCAAATGTGATTCATGCCTGCCGTTTAATTATGGCACGGTCTTGAAAATGGAGAGACCAACATGAATTAATGGATAGGGTCGAAGGAAGTAGAGTATGGATAAATGGGTCTTCACTCTTCCGGTGTATAGGTGGTGCCGATCTTAAAGGCGGTTGGGATGACCTCGTCGAAGACGTTCCTCATGCCACCCTTGGACATGAAGCGGAAGTTGAAGGGCCCAACAAGCGGCTTGGAGCTCTTGACCTCCCACACGCTGCCCTTCTTCGTCAGGGGCTCCCACTCCTCGGAGCCGTGCTGCCGGAGCTCCACCTCCGCAAGGCTGTCGCCTGGCCGAGTGTACTTGATGTCCATCACCAGCTTCTTGGGGTCGGAACCCTTCTGCACCGTAAAGGTCACCTTCACCGCGCACATTGCGCCGACGAACAGCACCGCCAGCACCGCCACCGTCAGCATCCTTGAGGAGGAGGAGGCCATCTTGATTGCTCTGTGTGTATGTAGTACTTCTGCTGCGAGTTTGTGTGATTTTGACAGATGATCTGGGTCGTATTTATGGGCGGGAACGAGCGCCCGACGAGCGGTGCTCCGGCGGCGACGCTGCTGGTCATGACGGGCGCCCCTGTCCATGGATGCATATGCGTCTCGCCGTCACCATCGGAGGCAACAGTACTGCATGCATGCCCTGGATCCTCTTCCTCTAACACGCTCTGCCTCACCAATTCTGTCTGCTAGAGTGCATATAATTAAGTACCGCTATACCGGAGCTTAATTAGTTAGCATAAAATGGGTCATGCCGGTTCTTAACTTGTTGTACTATGCATTGTGAGGTCAAGAACAAAGTTATGCGTTACAGTTCCTACAAAAGAAATGTTAATTATGCAATACTGCTATTTGGCACGTACGCAGCAGAATGTGCTATATTGATGACAAATGTATAACTATGGTTTTCTATACTTTGACAGCAAAACATTGAACATATTTCTTGACCTGTCATGAATGGTCATATTCGAACTGTTCTCATAGGAACTCTAATCCTCTCCGTTCATGCAAAATTCTTGAATTTTCTCCATTTTTTTAATTCTTTGACCGAATGTTCTTTAGATAATAGTATACATCTGACGCGACTCATAGTATCCATATGATGCGACTCGTAGCGATATACTGTTATGGGAAGAAAACCAGTCAGAATAGTGGCAAAGCTCTGGTAGGGCGAGGTCGGGGCAATCGCCCTACCTTGACCTCCATATTGAAGTGAGTGGGGTCCCGAATGGGCATGCAACTAGCAAACTACGGTGGAATGGGACTCGGGAGTTCTTCAGCGAGCAGCCGGCAGAAGGGCACGAGCGACTGGCCATGCGAGACGCCAAAACGGCGAAGCCACTGTGGCAGAACTAAGAAAGGTCTTAGATTGATCAATACTGAAGATTGATAAGAAGGGCAAAGGGTACATTTTTTCGGAAACTTTGCAGTAAGACAAAATTATTAGAATTGGTATACTCTATATTAGAGCAAGTTATATTTGGTAATTCAGTATTGTAATCTGAACTCTACTAGCCTTCTTAGACTTCAAGAATGAACAGACACCTAAACTATGTCACGAAATAACCATTTCGAGTAACGCCTAACACCGAGACACTATAGTATGCTATTGGTGTTATCATCATACTGCTATTGGTCTAAGTAAACCGCCCATCCAATCAATGAAACCTAGCTCTCTAACATTCCCAGCTGTTTATAACGACATTGAATAAGAAAGACCAATATATATTGTAGCAGGGAATTAGTTTTCATGCTGAAACATTAGCATCTTTAAAGACCACACCTATGTGTGATCATATATAGGGTATGGATTATCCTTATGAATATTAACCAGTTCATGCAGGAAAGCAGATTTATTAATTGTCATCAAGGGCAGCACCTGACATGGCAACCAAACACATGTCAAATTTAATACAGTCTTTTTTGCGGGTAAATTTAATATAGTTTGATCAAAGTATATATGATAAAATATCAACCGTAAATTTTGCATACGAGTGAAAGCAAATTTCATGATTTGATACGATCACTAGTTTATGGGCAAAATTATGTATTACAATTTGTTCATAAACATGAACAGTTTTACATACATAAACCAGAAGGCGGTCGAGAGGGTGGGCTAGCTGGAGGCCAAACCATTTTTTGTTGGTTGCCCCCTATACATACAGCTCGCAGGGTCTCGACCTGAAATTAGTTATTACTCTCGCATGCATATGATCTCCTCTCTAGACAGCATATATCCATGCCGCCAGGAGCTTTGCATTAGTGCGCGGCCTCAAGTTAATTTATTGGTGCTATATATCCGATCTTCTTGAGTCAAAACTCAACTTGCCGGAAGAAGGATGCTCGTTGTGTTGTTGATCACTTGGCCTCGTAGGCGGTGTCAGCCTTCCATCCCTTGGGAATGACGTCCTCGGCTTCGACCTTGGTGCCGCCCTCGGTGGTGTAGCGGACGGTGAAGGGTCCGGTGAGAACGTCGGGGGTGTCGACCCTCCACACGGCTCCCCACGACTCCTTGAGCTCGATCCACTTGTCCTTGCCCTTCTCCTTGATGTCCACCGCCACCACGTCACCGTCGCCGTTCACGTACTTCACCAGCAGCGCCAGGTAGTTGGGGTTGGACCCCTTCTCCACGTGGAAGGTCACCTTGGTGCCCTTGGGGTACTCGCACTTGACGCGCCGGAACTTGAGCTCCAGCTCGCCCGCGCTGCGCAGCTTCTGCTCCTCGCCCTTCTTCGCCATGGCCCCGAACGCCTTGCCCGACAGGTCGAAGTGGTACGCCGCGATCGGCTCCTCGTTGTCGTCGGTGATGTGCACCAGCACGGGCTCCCCGGAGCAGGACTCGGGCTTGGTGCACTTGATCTCGAAGCACGACCCGCAGCCGCGCCCGGACTTGAAGATGGGGGTGTTGCCGCACCCGGTCATGCCGCTGAACGGGGCCTTGTCCACGTCCTTGTACCCGCACGCGCCGCCGTTGTCCTTGGGACCCGCGCCCGTTGGCTTGCCGTACCAGGTACTCTTCGCGTCCAGCCACTTGTCGCCGTAGGTCGCAGTGATGTTCGGACCCGGGGGAACCTTGGCGATGCCATGCGCACAGCCCAGGAAGACGGCCAACAGAGCCACAACCAGAAGCACTACCGATGAGGAGGAGGAAGAAGCCATCTTGTCTTGAATTGTTTGTGTGTTTCTTCTCTCTGCTGTGTTGTTGTATCTCCAAGAAGGAGTAATATTTATGGGCGGAAGCAGGCGATCAAAAATAGGGGAGGCACCCGCGATGTCGGCGGTGTACGCGGCTGGCCGTGACCGGCTAGGTAGCTTTGTCCGCCCAGGCAGACGCGGCTCGCCGTGACCCGAGGGGCTCCATCGTCTGTGACCTCTCCCTCCTTCTCGATCTCGGGCTGCGAGCCTTTGCATGCATGCATGCATGCCGCGACATACGTTGTAAGCTTCTCTGAGTTGGGGATCATAAAGCTTAGGTTGCTCTTTTGTTTTCAGAACGGAACTTTACTTTAGGTCATTAGGATGAGTTCAACTGGCCGACGTAAACATACAGACCTTTTCTTCGGTTTTTGTTTATTTGGGTCACCAAACTGAAAGGCATCCGGCACATGTGTGACATGTCCACTCCCTGGCCACTGCACCAAATGGGAGACGCATTGAGTCCGCCAGTCAGGGTTTTGGTGGTTTTAATCACAGTTTTGCACATTTTGATCACATTTGATCAAACCAATTAAATAAAGCATAGGATCACATTCAATCAAACATATTGTACCAACATAAACATAATATTGCCATGCTGGCATACATCCTAAAATATAATCAACAATACCGTGGCCACCTCTTGGCCATGTTCTTTTGGCCATATCGGTCATAGTTCAACACCAGCATAAACATTTGTAAAAGGATCGAGATGGTGATCAATATCGCTCCATATAGTACATTTGCTCTTGAGGTAGTAGGCCTTCTTTGTGTGAGTGAAGCCAGAGAGATCCCTATCCATGATCCGGGCCTCCTCTTGGCGTAGGAGCGAGCTTGAGTTATTTGACCTAGACATCGACGTCTTTAGATCTTTTTCGGACTCCTTGGCTCTAGCGTCAAATACCAACACAAACCATATCCATGTTCCAGACCTCCTCTTGGGCGTAGGTTTTGGAATTGACCCTTTTTTGCCGCATCAAATACCAGCACCAATCCAGATGTAGCTAAGCGAATGGAGGAGTGTGCTATATGCGGGATGCGAACACCTTTGAATAGTTGGTTTTATGCGCCATTGCATCTTACCGAGTTAGTTAAAAATCTAACGAAGGAACATACACTAGAGAGGGTGTCGTTTTGGCCCCTGGCTGAATAGTATTTTCGTCTCCATGGTTTAATAAGTAAAAATTAATTGATTTTGACGAAATTCTACATAATCTTGTATTTTACATGATTTAAAAAAATCATGGGCTTCCTTTCAAATTTCTGCATACTTGAAGTCCTCTATTACTCAATTTTTCAAAACGCATGTGTATATTAAACTCCATAGCCACACACAAACTATAGGAAAGCAAGAGTGAACCCATAGCAAAAGCACAACATATATATTCCAATGAAGTCAACCATTGCAAAGTCTGTTTACTCATGGCAATCAACGTCGTTCAAATGCTTCATTTGCCACCATCCACATTCTTTCATTTAATAGCCGAAGAGTTTTCACACCCATTCCTACCTGGAGAACATTACATGTAAGCTTACTGGAAAGCTAGAACTTCTTCTTATTGGACTAGTAATCCATGTAGTTGATCAGCTTATGGGTAAAAACATGCATAGGATTAATGTTATATTCCTGTAAAGATTTTTTGAATCTTTGATTTAACTTGTTTTAGATATTTCAAAAGCACCATAATGTTGGATCAACAAGTCCAAAAAATTCCTGCAATCATAATTGGCTATTATGTCAGTCCTAAAATTCTCATTACACCCTTTGCATCTTTTACTAACAAGTTAATATGTTGATGAAAATCTTGAAATTCCAACATTATTGTAGACAAAGTTATCTCATCTCATTACAAAATAAAAATTTCTTACCCCCAACAAGTTTATCATCACAAAGTTATCATTAATTACAATTTCTTCTCGATTCACGTCAATTAAGAAAGATATGAATTGGAGGGTAAGATTAGCTTTCACAAATGACGACAACAACAAATTTAATGTTTTAGTCATATTACCGAACAGCGAGCGGATTGAGAAAGCCATTGATCTGTGAACAAAATCTGATCACTTAAAGCGAAGATATTAATTTGTTTTCCACCAGTTCTAGTCATTCTATAATGTTCTGTTGTGGGCCGGCTTTTGTTGGAAACACGTACTTAGTGGTGTCGAACCCATCACCTTTGCCATTATCATGTTATTTTTTCTTGCAATGTGATTAGGCCGAGACACCCAAGAGTATTCATTGCAAACAGGGTCTACCCATGGTTATTCCCGGAAACATGCTTGAAACCCACACTTGGAAAGTGTAATAGCGGAAAAACTCATCTTTCGCTCCATGGAACCATTACATACTTGCATTTTGCATCAGAGAATAGGCACTTATTCTTAACCACCAATTCTTAGGGTCGTACTGTCTTAGTTCTCCTTATTTAATTGCATCTTAGATGAACAATGGATCCCCCTATGGAGCTTTTTCGGTAGCACAATGTTCTGCAAATTAGATGTTGTAACACCAGTCCCCTGAATGTACCATCAATCCTAGCAAGATTATAGGAATCAATAGATATCCATTAGGAGCCAAAATTTGATGACATGGAAGACTAAACACGTACGTACGTATATCCTAGTCTTGACAATGAGTAAGTTAGCTATTTTCTGCATCATATATCTTAATTTAAACATGTAGTAATTAATATGCAACAATTCGTTCCAAAAACACAAGGAAGATCGAAACTAAATAAGATGAATGGAAGGATCATCGTGCATGCATGCATGTCGATTGGATGGATCGATGGCTATTCCTCTGGCGCGTAGGTGGTGCCGATGGTGTACTTCTCCGGGACGACGTCGTCGAAGACGTTCTTCATGCCCTTCTCGGTGAGGAACCGGAAGTTGTAGGGACCCTGGAGCGGCTCCTCGCTCTCGAACGTCCACACGTCCCCCTCGCCCTTGGTCATGGCCACCCACTCGTCGGAGCCGTGCTCCCGGAGCTCCACCTCCGCCATGGTGTCCCCCTCGTACTTCACCGCCACCGCCAGGTGCTTCTCGTCGGACCCCTTCTCCACTGTGAACGTCACCTTGGGAGCGCAGAACGCGCCGGCCAACAGCGCCGCCAGCACCGCCATGGCCAGCAAGCTGCTTGAGGAGGACGCCATCTCGGTCGATCGATTGATCCAAGCTAGCTTGAGATGTTACCGTGCGAGCTGTGTGTGTATTCTGATGGATGATGTACATCGCGTACGTGGTATTTATGGGCGAGGAAGAGAGGGGTCGCCGTGCTTGTCTCCGGCATGCGGCTCGCCTTCGTCGTCGGAACAGAGACTCGCCGTGTTCTGTGGCCTGGCCGATAGTTCCGGCTCAAATGGATGGCGCTGCACCATGGTGTCGCGATGGACGCCATATATAGGAGCGTACGTACGTGCTACTCCGTTGGAATAAAATCCTTGTGTGCCAATTGTGCCATGAAATAAAATCCTTGTGTGTGCATATATAGAATTCCTGTAAAAGTACACCACACTTGGTATTTCTCACAGAAAAAGGCGTACACATTGTCTCAGTGAACATGTGCGTACCTACCATGTGTCTTCAAAAGTAGGAGTATTTCATTTTAATTGGCATTTCTCAGAACAAAATACACATTGTCTCACCGATCATGTACGTACTTCTCAAAAATAAGAAATAACGTAAAGACAAACTGTCTCAGTAGAACATGCACGACTGCATTAGCTTCAAAAGTGTTATTCTATATGACTACGATATATACCTTCATCCCTCTTTAAATTACAAAAGTTGATTGCATCGAAATGCTTTATAATTTCCCATAAAAAAGAAATGGTTTATAATTTGCTATAAACCATTTTCAGAACATCTTTTTTTATCATAACAGAAGTTTCTGAAAAGAGTTCGCAGCTAATTAAGCAGACCGAAAGCAAATGATATCCTAGCATCACAACACGAATCTAGCCAACATCACGATTTGCTCTGACCATATTTATGAAACTGTTCCACAGCAGGAAAGTAATACAAGATCTCGACAATACCATCTGCAGCCGCAAAATAATAATGCACGGGTACCTAATGTATACATCAGATCCAGTACCAGAATTACAGGGAATGTCAGACCGAAAACAAGACAGTAAAAGAGCACCATCGAGCCGAGAGAGCTGCTACCCCTTGAGTTGAAACTAGTCGTCATCCTTGTAGGGGTACTCCTCGGGGACCTGCTTGGTGAGCTTCACCCGCATCTCGTAGGCGTCGTCCCCACGTAGCATATCACGGACCCATGTAACCTCCGTCTTCATGGAAACCTGCGATGGAACAGTCAATTAAGCTAGAGCAGCACATTGGTGAAAAGAAGAACTCTGAAAGTGGTAGGATCACAGCACTGGGAACACAATCAAATTTTATCTTATATAAGCTGGTAATATAGTGCTCTATTAATTAGAACACTACAACTGGTATAGAACAATGCAAGTAGTTTATAAGGATTCACTGTGATGTGCGGTGCGCCTTAAGATCTGGGTATCAAGAACATGCAATTCGCAAGGGGAAAGGGTATTTGGTATCAAGAACACGTCTTGATTTACTTTCGTTAGTGTGAGTTTTGTAGAATCATGCGGTCAGGGATCACAACTCTATTTATGAAGTATTTATAAGAGATGGCAGGATAGAAGACGAACCATTTCGAGTGCTCCCCTGATAACTCCACTCAACACATTGCAATACTGAAGGCCTTGGCAGGTATCAGGTAGCTCAACAAAATCTACAAGTGGGTTGTCTTCCAATACGAAGCTGCAAGTTGTGCCCTCAGCATCCCAATTGGTTACAGTTGCAGTCACGCCCAAGAACATTTTGAATCCAAGCTGTTTAAGAAAGAGAAGGGGGAAACAGTCAGACCATAAAGCCACAAGGAGGATAAACACAATGGGGAACCAGATAGCGGATGGATTTGATTGTTCCAGGAAGCAAAATAGAAGTGTTACCAACTTATCAATATGGTAAGGATTCTTGGACCCTCTGTTATTGAACAAGTTGATGTGCGTAAAAACAAATGAGCTGGACTAGCAGGAAGAAATGCTACCAGCTTGAAAAAAATAAAGCAGATAGTCTACATCTAACAAAATGGAAACCACTTTAAACTGCTAGCCATTGACTTCTGTTGGACAAGGGGCATACTAAACACATCTCATCAAATATTTATATCCCTTCAGAACATTTTATTTCTACAAGTCAAGAAATATGAATAATGAAAACAAACTCGGAAAATATAGGATGCATTACTTACTTCAGTGTTAATTTCGACCAAAGCATAGCAAGTTTATCAAAATACCTTCGCTATAGTATCAGCAGTCTCCTTAAAGTCAACACAATTTGATACATTCGACTTGGCTAAGAATTCATCAACCAATCGAGTTCCAATATTGTAACCCCTGAGAAGTAAAACATATTTATCATGTAAAAAAGCATTTCCACGCAAAGTTGAAACAAAGATATCATATGTGATAGTGAGAGAAATATTGACATCTCATATGTGATTCTACTCCTCATACTGGTTGCCCCTGTTCCTCTATCAGTAACACTAACAGATGGCTGTCATCATTCTTAACGGTACATAGCGATCCTCAATTAAGTACAGAAAGGAATAGGTTTGGAGAACAATACAGTTGAACAGTGGAACGTAAAAGATGTGTTGCCATACGAACAAAGACAAAACCATGAGATGTATATAACCTTGGTTGTATAGGATGTCTTACAATGCAGAAGAAGCTGACACAAAGTTGCCAAGATAACAAAACCTTCCATTCACAGACCACGCGCACATTAGTCAGAGTCGGTAGATAAATTCATGGATTTTCTCATTCTCAGGCAAACTACCAGGCCGAGTAAATCCCTATGCTGGAGCCCCATCAGACATTAGAAGTTCCTAAATTGGCCAGAGGCCAGAAATTAAGACAGAGATGAACTAGGGAGGGAAGCGGGGCGTACATCTGAT
Source organism: Poa annua (assembly GCA_026929855.1). Classification (NCBI taxonomy): domain Eukaryota; kingdom Viridiplantae; phylum Streptophyta; class Magnoliopsida; order Poales; family Poaceae; genus Poa; species Poa annua. The sequence goes on along the minus strand of CM049427.1, from coordinate 264,527,416 downwards.
CGAGCTGCTTGTTGACCTCCTCGACATCCTCGAGATCCGTGATCAGCTGGCGCACGATGGCGCCATAGGTGAGCGTGAAGAGCTCCGCGTTCTGCAAACCAACACGACCAGATGGATCAGCGGGCGTGCAGATCTACGGGCGAACGGGCGGGCGGAGCCGGAGCGGGGGGAAAGGGTTTGAACAGGGGCTTACTACGCGCTCGACGCTGGCGAAGAGTGCGTCGCCGGACTTGGGGGGCGGCATCCTGTACCGGAACAGTGGCCGGCAGTGACTGGCGCGCCGGTGGGGGTGGTGGCGGGTTCCCGAGAGAAGGCTACTCGAAGAAGAGAATCACGGCACTCTGGCGTGGGCTGTTTCAGCTAGCTGCATTCTGCTCTTGGGCCCTACCACTTCCAGCGTATCGTTTCTTTCAAAACGAGATGGGCTGACCGGCCCACGTTCCCGACCTGGCCCGGCCCTCACTATCTTTGTTTTAAAAACACAATTCATTAATTGCAGAAAAGAAGTGCACTATAACATATACTATATCGAATATAACTTTATCTCAAGAAAAAAACATATATCGAGTAACAAAGTCTCTTGTTAAAACAAATGTTACACCAAATTATTTGTAAGTCGGTGATCATCTTCATACTTGGTCATCGGGAAAAAATAAATTGCGAACTATGGGTATCCCTGCGTCAACCTCATGGTGTAGGATTGGTGCAAGCATGTCATATGCCAATTAAAAGATTGGAAGGATTGGTGTAGGATTGAGATCCTGTACCAAAATAATATGTGCTCCAACCTCATGAAAAAAATATCTTTACTAATTAAAAGATCTCTCTTCCCATAGGATTCAACTAGACATGTCATATCAATCCTATGAGTTTCCTATTCCTACACTTTTCCCTATCCTATGAATCAAATGAGCCCATAAGTTTTTGTTTTTATTTTGTTCAAGAAATTCGTGCAAAAAACATGAGTACAAAAAAACTGAAGTTCTTGTTCTTACTTCTCGTGCAAGAAAGTTCATGTAAAAAAGCAACGTGCAAAAAGCTCAAGTTCGTGTAAGTAAGCAACATGCAAGTAACACCTCATGGAACAACATTTTAGTGGGAGTAACAAATATTTTCATGAACCATGCAACTCGTAACAACATTTATGTAGTAAAATAATAGAAACAAGAAAAAGATGTAAATCTTCTAGGAGCTAAGACAACTAAAATAAGAAAAATGTGTGCTACCTCTTTGCATTTTACCGCTTTTTTACATTGTTACATGAACAAAAATGGGGGCATAGTAAAACAAGTAATTAGAGGTTTATTTTTTGAAGCCAAATTTTATTTTAGAGGTTTTAGTCCAAACATTTTTCGTTCAACATGGGTGTCTCTATGCTATAAACAGGTGCCCCTACACAGATGGGCTTGTTTTCTCTTTGGATCTGGTTATTTTCTCAATGACTTCAGACTCCACAGGCAGTACGGCATTCCGTGCATTACTCGTCACCGGCACGACTCTGTCCGCCCCTTTGTCCGAACTCCCCAAATTCTCCACATTAAGCGGCCGCAACCCAATTTAAGAGCGCAGTTTGTGGCCCCACTCGAATCAATGTTTCCATCAAATTCAAGTATTTCAATATATTCATCCATCCACTCCAAATGGACACATTTCTTCCGGATCTGAAACCATCAACATGAACCCTAAATCTCAAATTCGACGAGAAAAAAAAAGAAATGTGAAGAAATCAGTGCAAACGGCTGTGAATGAACTGAGATCTAACCTCCACTCATGTGAGTGTCTAGCTCAAACATTTCACAAACTCCCGCCCTAGATTGTCATCCTCATCAGTCCTACTAACCCACCGCTTAGGAGGCTATGTGAGCGGAGATTCACCATACCCTCGCCATTATGTGTGTGTGACGGAGGAGCTAGACATCTGCACTTGGTCGCGAGTGAAAGGAAAGATTGGGGAAAAGGGAAGATGTGTTGGTGGGCGGACGGGCGGGTACAGGCACGGTTCTTTTCTATCTGCGGTGTGGTGGGTCCCGCACGGTGTGTTGGATATGAGTGGATCCCACGCTGACGTGAATAAGTGGTGGGTCCAACAATTGCTCGCCCACGTAATCATAAGAATAAAAGGATCAGTTGCGTTTAATTAAAGATCGGCCTTGGGCTATTTGTGCACTAAAAAGCATCGCACGAAATCCATTCTTACCAACGATGTCGCTCTCTATCCATTACCGAGAAAAAGTGTAGCATAGGAGCTATTTGCCCCACAGGCGGAGCGGCGGAAAATCACCACCCACTTCACGAGTTATTAACGTGAATTACTTGCGCCTTTTAAAGACTCAGGAGTTTTGAAATGAAATAATAATCCAACATACAGTAACTTACACACGCTGAAACAATTAACGTACGACTGCATGCGTGGCTGAGTGCACCCACTACGGGACTGGCAGCCCAGCCCGACGGCAATTATGACGCCGATGGCTAAACGTCGGGGCCGTCGGCGTCACAATCTAGCACCGACGGCCAGAGAAACACCGTCGGTGTTCTAATGTGAGCCCGACGGCCACCGTCGGCGTCAAAACACCGTCGGACTTCTCCCCCCGTCTCCCCCGCGTGGGCGTCCTGGACGAAGCGACCTGATCACATTGTAAGCCCGACGGTATAACCGTCGGCCTCACTATACAGTTTTTCAGTTTTTCTCAAAAAATTAGATTACATTCAAAAAAAATATGAAAAAATACTAAAAAAAAGGAAACCCTTTGGCATGAAGTCTTTTGACGTGTACTAGTTTTTAGAAAAATGATAAATTTGAGTTTTGGCAACTTTTTAAAACAAAACTTTACAAAAAATATCAATCATATACAAATATGCAATAGTTTTAACACATATGTGTGACCATTATCATGTCATAGTTTGTGATAAAGTGCTCATAATCAGCATATATGTGTGTCATGGTATGTAAAACAACGTCGTCGAAGCGATTTTCAAAATTGTTTTTAGAAATATCATTTTCCATTTTTTAAGTGTGAAAAATGACTTTTTGTGTGAAGCAAGTACATAAAATATGGTCCAAAATGACACCCATTTAATTTTCACAAAGAGTAGAACAAATTTTATGGATAATATCTTAATATTAGGATTTTCCTTGCTTTCTATCTAAATTCGCCTCTTTAATTGACTTTATGTCAATTTTCCGGAAGTAATTCAAGTTTGAACTACAACTGTTTGATAGTTTGCTCTGAAGTTCTTACAAAAATAATTTTAAGGTACACAAGTAGTGGTTACAACATAGAACCGTCAATAGTTTTGAAAATTCGACCACTTTTGATGAATAGCCATGCTCTCCATTTTGACCGTTTTTTGAAAGAAATGGAAAAATATGAAAAAGTACTCAAAAAAAGAAACCCTTTGGCATGAAGTCATTTTACGTGTACTAGTTAATAGGAAAAATGATAAACTTGATTTTTGGCAAAATTTTCAAAACGAAACTTCACAAAAATGTCAAACATCTATAAACATGCATAGGTTTCAAGACAAATGACCTATGTATGACCATTTTCATGTCATAGTTTGTGATAAAGTGCCCATATTCATCACATATGTGTGTCATGGTATGGGAAACAACGTCGTCGAAGCGATTTTCAAAATTCTTTTTAGAAATATCATTTTCCATTTTTTAAGTGTGAAAAATGACTTTTTTTGTGAAGCAAGTACATAAAATATGGTCCAAAATGACACCCATTTAATTTTCACAAATAGTAGAACATATTTTATGGATAATATCTTAATATGAGGATTTTCCTTACTTTCTATCTAAATTCGCCTCTTTAATTGACTTTATGTCAATTTTCCGGAAGTAATTCAAATTTGAACTACAACTGTTTGATAGTTTGCTCTGAAGTTCTTACAAAAATAATTTTAAGGTACACAAGTAGTGGTTTCAACATAGAACCGTCAATAGTTTTGAAAAATTCGACCACTTTTGATGAATAGCCATGCTCTCCATTTTGACCGTTTTTTGAAAGAAATGGAAAAATATGAAAAAGTACTCAAAAAAAGAAACCCTTTGGCATGAAGTCCTTTTACGTGTACTAGTTAATAGGAAAAATGATAAATTTGATTTTTGACAAACTTTTCAAAACGAAACTTCACAAAAATGTCAAACATCTATAAACATGCATAGGTTTCAAGACAAATGATCAATGTATGACCATTATCATGTCAAAGTTTGTGATAAAGTGCCCATATTCAGCACATATGTGTGTCATGGTATGGGAAACAACGTCACCGAAGCGATTTTCAAAATTCTTTTTAGAAATATCATTTTCTATTTTTTAAGTGTCAGAAATGACTTTTTTGTGAAGCAAGTACATAAAATATGGTCCAAAATGACACCCATTTAATTTTCACAAAGAGTAGAACATATTTTATGGATAATAACTTAATAGGAGGATTTTCCTTGTTTTCTATCTAAATTTGCCTCTTTAATTGACTTTATGTCAATTTTCCGTAAGTAATTCAAATTTGAACTACAACTGTGTGATAGTTTGCTCTGAAGTTCTTACAAAAATAATTTTAAGGTACACAAGTAGTGGTTACAACATAGAACCGTCAATAGTTTTGAAAAATTCGACCACTTTTGATGAATAGCCATGCTCTCCATTTTGACCGTTTTTTGAAAGAAATGGAAAAATATGAAAAAGTACTCAAAAAAAGAAACCCTCTCATTATGAAAAAGTGCTCTCCATTTTGACATTATTCATTATTAAAATGATGGCATGGATGTCATATTTGGATTCCTCTCATTTTTATGATCGATATAGACATTTTATTTATTAAATTCTGATATATCAATATGAAGATATGAATTATTTCTTATTAAAGGAAAAGACAAAACAAAAATAAAATAATTGATTATTATTATTATTCAAGTATTTTTAAACATAGTTATTTTGTTTATTCAAATCTTATTTTTGAAATTTTAAAGATTAAAAAATATAATATCTGAGATGAGGGTTAATATGATTGCTATCATACTAATAGCAACAAGGTATGACATCTCAACTGTAATCTCATTTGAATAGAACTCAATAGTTAAGCGTGCTTGGCCTGGAGCACTCTAAAGATGGGTGACCGTCTGGGAAGTTTGACTAAAGGTTAGAGATTAGAAACCAACTCGTATCCACCTGATCTTCCCCTCTGTGAATGCGATGGAATGCCTCCACGTCGTCGCTGCTGCTGCAAGAACAACAATGTGGCCAGCAACGCTGCTCCCAATGGTATAATGATGTCCCAGGGACACCAAAGAGGTCGCTACGACCTACGAGGGCTGGCGTATAGTTCAGAGGGGCTTATGCTCTGCTCGTAGATCTGACCCCTGACTATATCATAGACATGAGACATCGCGCGGGTTACAGTGCACCCAACGTAAAACCACACAGAGATCGCTCCAGTTCTGATGCTTGCAGGCAAGGTCGCGTTCAGAATTATCTGAGGGAGAAGAAAGCCGTCCAGTACTATCAGCCCCGCGTATGAAACGAGGTCCTCCCAGGTCGTTACCTCCGAGGCCAGTGGGTCGTCCTCAGTTGCGGCATGGACGTTGATTCCATGGACGATCGCGGCGAGGACCGAGGATTCCTCCGAGCAGGTACAGCGGCAGGCATACCTGCAACACCATCCTCTCTGACACGGCGGCAGGTGACGGCGTAGGCTGGTGGACTGACCTTCGGCGGCCGGACAATATGCCAGCTGAAGAAGGCGTTGCTGCAGCATGAAGGCGATGAGCATAGGCGCCCTCGTCATCACCTCGTTCAGCTCGAGCCGCCCGATCGTCGGGACAGAGAGTACCGGCTCCTCCTGCTTGCGAACAGGGCCTCAAAGTGAAGGAGATATGCCCTAGAGGCAAATAAATAAGTAGTATTTATTGCATTATCTCTTGAGTTTATAATAGGTTTGTGTATTATGATGTAACTGTATTAATCGGAATTATTAATACACGTGTGATACATAGACAACCAGGTCCCTAGCAAGCCTCTATATGAGCTAGTCCATTGGGCAACAGTTGATCGAGATTCCCGATCAAGGACAATGACGTCGGTTGACAATGGGGTCATCTTGTTAGTTGAATAAGGTGGTGGACATACGCAAAGTATTGCAATAAGATCGTATTACGATGTTTGTCATTTGCAATAGATAAGAGTGTGATAGCTTATTCCTTAGACCGTGAGACCGTACTTATTGTTGCTTCGTAGGAGTGCTTTGAGAGCATCAAACGTTGTGTCTTATATAGCATGACAATAACGGTGTCCATCTTGGGTATTCCGAAAGAGCATCAAGACGTAAGGATCAAGAGCGGGATTTGTTCATTCTTGTAATGGAAAGATACTCTGGACCCACTCGGTGATATTGCATCTATATAGCTGCGCAGCTTATGACTAGGTCATGGAGATGTAATATCGCAGACGAGTTAATTACCTTCATCGGTAACGAGATACAGCAAAGGCATCGGTGTGTCTACGATCATATCTCGGACAAGGTAGTATCGCAGAGACAAAGGGAATAAATATCATACTTATGGTTCAACGACGATATTCGTGGAATGCACAGGGGTCGTCATATATTTCCAGGTATCCCTGACGATCATTGGTGAGCGGAGTGTCTCGACCATGTCTGGAGTGTTCCCGAACCGTAGCGTAACAAACTTAAGGTCTTAGCGACGCTAGGAGATAGGTTCTGGAATTTTATAGGTCTTTATTGGAGAGAGAGAAATGATCCGGAAAGAGTTCCGGTGGTCCGGAAGGAGTTCCGGTGAGCTATGGAATGGTTCCGAGAATGTCCGAAAGTTGTTCGGGTGGTTCCGAAATAGTTTCGGAGTCATGGGATATTGAATTATATATAAATATATTAATTATGAATTAATGGGATTTTTATATTAATTTAATATTAATTAAATAAAGGAAAAAGGGGGCTCCCACCTAAATGGGCCCTACGAGGGCCCATGAGGGGGAAACCGCACCCCACAAGGAAGGGGAAGGCTGGGCCTCCTAGTCCAACTCGGACTAGGAGTTGGAGGGCCCATGGGGGGTTCGGCCGAACCCCCCCTCCCCTCTCCTCCTTTAGTCCCACATGGGGGAGCCAAGGGGGTTGGCACACCCCCTTCCCCCTTTATATAGCAAGGCATATTAATTGATTTAATTCATAGGAAAATCCAATTAATTCCCGATTTCTCTCTCGATCTCGTGGTTCCCAAGTCGGAGCCGCGCCGAGCTGAGGAAGGAGGTCTCTCTCCACCTAAGCCATACCGCAGAGCGCCGTTGCTCTGCGGGATTCCAGATAAGATCTACTCCTGCGATTTCAGCTGGATCTGAATGACTGGGAGTTGTCGCTAGGCTCCGTATGTTTGCGAGTGCTCGGAGACTACTCTACTGAGGAGCTTGGGCGACGTCGTCTCGCCCCCTGCAGCCGCCGCGCCACCCCCCCTCTGCTGCCGGCGCCCCAGCCCCGGTGCTGGCGCTCTGCCTTCTTCCGCCCGACGCCCGTCGACGCAGATCATCGTCGACACCCCGGCGTCATCGACTTCGACATCGCGGCAAGATCTTCGCGACCTCGAGGTCGGCTACGTACGACTTCATCGTCAACGCTTGTGCGGGAGCGTAATCCCCGCTATCGGTCTACATGGAGGTAATGTAACCCGTTCCGCCACCGTTATCACATGTACTAGATAGATAGATCCTGGCTAGTTAGGGTTTCGTACGCTAGAAAATTATTGTTTTCTGCCCCGTAACCCCTTCAGTGGTATCAGAGCCGATCTATGCGTAGTACTGCTGGTACGGTTAGAACTCATGTTGAATGAGGGCGTCTTTCTTATATTTGCTACCCTCAAGCGTGCACTTGCGATGCCTTCGGTATTGAGTTGATGAAGCGGCCCGGACCGACTTTACGCGTACGCTTACGCGAGACTGGTTCCACTACTGACATACGGCTTGCACCGTATCTGTGGCTGGCGGGTGTCTGTTTCTCTCTCTCTAGTCGGCAAAGCATTTTCAATGGAGGGCCCGAAAGGGATGCTTAAACATGCAATTATACGATCGACGTTGTGGTACAAAGTTCGTAGGTAGGGAAGCGATTCTCTTACGAATAAGCCTATTTGCCACGTAAAACTTGCAAAACTAAATAAAGCTAGAGGCGTCTAACTTTGTTTTGCAGAGGCGTTATTTCATGTGACATGGTTACGGTAAGTTTTGATATTACTCGTACTGTCGGAGGCAATGGAGGGCTCTGTAGACTCGGAGTCATGCCGGGGCGCCGGGGGCCAGGCACATGGCACCATGAAGGTCCAGGCGCATCGACCATGTCACATCGCACTTCATTGCATCATTGTTGTGTGCTGTTGTGTGTGCATCCTATTGATTGCTTATATGCTAGATATACAACGGTAGCATCATAAATAGGATGATCCCTAACAAATACCAAAATTGTGTTCTCCCTCGTTGCGCACCACCAAGAAAGTTCTACGTTATGAGGCAGGCCGTGATGATCGGGTGTCACACATCTCGTCGTTCGCATACAGTGGGTGTAAGCCATGTTGCACGCGCAGGGTCTTCGAGGTTTGATTGGCGAGCCTAGCATACTCAGAGGTATGGCCTCGGAACACGGGAAGATCGAAAGATCGAGCACGAGTCACAGAGTTGTTGTGATCGACATTTTATGTCCATCTTTGAAGCTGTGCTGCCGGCCGTGATGATCGGGGGTAGTGTGGTGGATGAGGGTCGTGTATTCGCCATTATTATTTTAGGGATAATAATCTTGGTGTGGTGTGTTTTTGATAATGAGATTATAGGACTAAAACTCACCTACATATTATAAACTTATCTTACCTCTTTTGCGATCACATCTGGAGACTACGGAACTACGCTTCGGTTACTTCTTCAAGAGCTCGGATTCTACCTTGGAAGCCGACGGGTCCAACTTCATCAGCTGGTGCATTGGTTTTAGAAACATTCTCCAAACACAACAAACATCCTATATGTGCTAGAACATTAGTTAGGAGTTAGACCAGATGATTCTGATAGCAAGGAGCAAGATGATGAGTTCCGTAAGCATCATGACATGTTCATGGAAGTGACGATCGTCATGAGCGTATGCCTAGCACCTGAGTTGAAAGTTGTTTCAACACATGGAGCCATATGTCGTGATTGATGCGATCAGAGGTCACTTCAAAGATGAATTGAGTCTTGAGCAGTTCAGACAGCTTAGAAAGTTCCGGACCATTCACATGGGGAGCATACCTGTCTGGAGACTCAGTTGAAGAAGTTGTGTGACATCTACTTCAGGCTTACGAATATCTACGATTTCTAGATAGCGAACTCCAGTGCAATGGAGATTGTGCTTTACCTCCTAGCTGTGAATAGCATGTGCGTGAATATGCTATTGAGACACGGTGAGCTTCTTCACGTTAGTGAACAAGTTCAAATCTCTAAAAGTTGATTCATCGAAGAAGAGTTCTTCGACGCTATGATGAAAAGTGTTTGATAATTGTTCTGTTTGTGAAACAGTCCCTGATTATCACAAGCATGTGGCGAAGGGTGACTTGACAGTGCACAAGTGATGGCAAGTTAATGGCAAGTAGTGCTCACGCCCTCGAGATATCATATTAGTTATCATCAATAGTTTTTTGATAAGACATTTTGTAATAGTGAGAGTGTGATCTAGTTTGGTGTCTTGAATGTTGCAAGACATAATTATTCATATAGAACACATCAGTTGTTTTGTGTTATGAAGCAAAACAGTTGTTTCATATTATGAGTAATTTGCATCACATCTCAATTACATTATGCGTATGATATACATTTATAGCGGGAATGATAAAATTATGTGTCCAAAGAACAAACACAATCGAATTTAGTCATAAAGGCAGTGAAAGAAGTAATGGATAATTTTTGGTCCATTTAAGTATTTCGGGTGCCAAAAATTGATTAAGTTTGAAATGCAGTATTGAAGTTGCAATACTAGAGGAAATTGATTGAGAGTCATTTTAATGATTAATCAATGGTGTTATTACATGATCCGAATTCTTCCATGATTTTGGTAAATAGGAGTATTTGCCCGATAAATTATGGAGTCTGGAATTAATTTGATAATAGATCAAATGGGGTTTTTCAGAAGAAAGATTAGTGAATATTGTATTCACAAGATTCGATCAAAGGACAATATTTTTGAATTATGGTTTCAACACAAAAGACTTGTGGAAATTCGTTTCACAATATTATAATGTCATATATAGTGATATGTGGGGAATTATAATCATGCTCTATATTAAATAAAGTGTGGTCTGTCAGAATCTGTCTTAGAATCTCCTAATATGTTCGAAACGTTATAGTCGATGTCCACTTTAGAAAATAGATATTTTTCTCAACGAGAATTCGTAGGATCGACAGTAGTGTCGACATGTATATGATTATGCGATAATTCGGAATATACATGAGTGGTTCTTTGTAGATTGCTCGCATTGGATGAGAGTGTATTTCAAAACCAAATAGAAACAAAACTTAGTTTGTTGTCTATGTAATTCCGAGGAAAATATGAATTATGGTTTATGGATTGGAATTAGAAGCTTGAAATAAAGTGTCAGACCTATGTTGGAAGGTGTTCCAAAGAGTATATGTCTGCTAATGAAAATTTGGTGATTAAGAGTGAGGGAGACTAGAAAATTGTTTTCTGCTTGCAATCCTCTTCATAAAGACCATAATATTTTCATGAAAGAAACTTCTAAATAAAGTGTTGTTATATTTAATATTGCTGTCAGGTCACAGCACTGTATTAAGTATTTCAGATCTTGTTGACAGATCAAGGTGCACTTTATGAATACAAAGAAAGTTGAGAAAATATCGGAATACGAACAAAGGCTTTTTCAGCCTGAAAATCCAAGTTACATTTAAAAGGATTAAGAGAGTAATTGTTGCTGCAATTCTTATTAGACGAATAAGATTGTTTAATCGTCATATAAAGTGTTATATGAAAATGTGACTATAAGAAAGACGCGGGAGCATGTCTTGTCAAGAAATGTGTCTTGGACAAGATCAAATTTGTTGACTACATTTATGTAGACATGCTTGAAGTCTGAGGGATTTGCATTAATGTAATACCGTAGTTTGTATTAAAATCGAATTGATAGTAGATCAATGATTTTGGTTTAACCAAGATGTCGATTTAAGTGGGAGTCATAGTTAGTTCACTCAGGAGAAATATGTAAAGAGCATATTTTTGAGTGGGAGCTTAGGAACTCAAATATGTGGATGACACGTTTTGAGTGGGAGCTCGTGTTGTCAAATATGTGCAGACATAATTTGAGTGGGAGTCGAATTCACCTTGTGTAGTTAACACATTGTGAAACTGTACCAATAGAATAGGATGAAGTTGTGAAACTATTTGAAAGTTAGTGTCTATTTTGAAATAGAACGGAAATTTTGAATAGTTAGTCGAGTTGTTTTGGATTATATCTGAGGAGTCAGAATAGAATCAAAAGGATGGTCTTTTGGAGTCCAGTTGATCATTAAGAGTAATGATGCGTGAAAGTAATGGTTGTATGACATGTGAGTCTATTATGTAATATTAGACATCATACAGAAACCTTATTATCTGCTCGATGAATTATAACCGATGTTCTTGGAATAAAGAGCAGTTATGAAAGTAAATTTGGAATTTGCTGGGAGTAGAAGTGTGTTAGTTAAGGGATTGACGTTAGAATGTCAAGTTTTCTACATTTGTGTGAAAGTATGTAGATATCGCGAGTTTGTAATTGTTACAAGGGGCTCTGCATGGCTGAGTGTGTTTTTCAGAGCAGTTATCTGGTTAGTATAATCAGAGTAAGCGCTGGGAAGCAGAAGTCTCACTTAGTTACGGTATTTGCAGATATGTTGTTAGACGACATGATGATATCAAGCGAGTTGATACCAGTGAATCGCAAAAGCGTGTACAATCATCGATTGTGCAGTAACACTTTTCCACAAGCAAGCATTATCAAATGATTCTTATTTGATAAGGGATTCTGATAAAGTAAAATGCAGCTAGTTTATTTGTACTCTAGTGCAAGTGGGAGACTGAAGGAGATATGCCCTAGAGGCAAATAAATAAGTAGTATTTATTGCATTATCTCATGAGTTTATAATAGGTTTGTGTATTATGCTGTAACTGTATTAATCGGAATTATTAATACACGTGTGATACATAGACAACCAGGTCCCTAGCAAGCCTCTATATGAGCTAGTCCATTGGGCAACAGTTGATCGAGATTCCCGATCAAGGACAATGACGTCGGTTGACAATGGGGTCATCTTGTTAGTTGAATAAGGTGGTGGACATACGCAAAGTATTGCAATAAGATCGTATTACGATGTTTGTCATTTGCAATAGATAAGAGTGTGATAGCTTATTCCTTAGACCGTGAGACCGTACTTATTGTTGCTTCGTAGGAGTGCTTTGAGAGCATCAAACGTTGTGTCTTATATAGCATGACAATAACGGTGTCCATCTTGGGTATTCCGAAAGAGCATCAAGACGTAAGGATCAAGAGCGGGATTTGTTCATTCTTGTAATGGAAAGATACTCTGGACCCACTCGGTGATATTGCATCTATATAGCTGCGCAGCTTATGACTAGGTCATGGAGATGTAATATCGCAGACGAGTTAATTACCTTCATCGGTAACGAGATACAGCAAAGGCATCGGTGTGTCTACGATCATATCTCGGACAAGGTAGTATCGCAGAGACAAAGGGAATAAATATCATACTTATGGTTCAACGACGATATTCGTGGAATGCACAGGGGTCGTCATATATTTCCAGGTATCCCTGACGATCATTGGTGAGCGGAGTGTCTCGACCATGTCTGGAGTGTTCCCGAACCGTAGCGTAACAAACTTAAGGTCTTAGCGACGCTAGGAGATAGGTTCTGGAATTTTATAGGTCTTTATTGGAGAGAGAGAAATGATCCGGAAAGAGTTCCGGTGGTCCGGAAGGAGTTCCGGTGAGCTATGGAATGGTTCCGAGAATGTCCGAAAGTTGTTCGGGTGGTTCCGAAATAGTTTCGGAGTCATGGGATATTGAATTATATATAAATATATTAATTATGAATTAATGGGATTTTTATATTAATTTAATATTAATTAAATAAAGGAAAAAGGGGGCTCCCACCTAAATGGGCCCTACGAGGGCCCATGAGGGGGAAACCGCACCCCACAAGGAAGGGGAAGGCTGGGCCTCCTAGTCCAACTCGGACTAGGAGTTGGAGGGCCCATGGGGGGTTCGGGCGAACCCCCCCTCCCCTCTCCTCCTTTAGTCCCACATGGGGGAGCCAAGGGGGTTGGCACACCCCCTTCCCCCTTTACATAGCAAGGCATATTAATTGATTTAATTCATAGGAAAATCCAATTAATTCCCGATTTCTCTCTCGATCTCGTGGTTCCCAAGTCGGAGCCGCGCCGAGCTGAGGAAGGAGGTCTCTCTCCACCTAAGCCATACCGCAGAGCGCCGTTGCTCTGCGGGATTCCAGATAAGATCTACTCCTGCGATTTCAGCTGGATCTGAATGACCGGGAGTTGTCGCTAGGCTCCGTATGTTTGCGAGTGCTCGGAGGCTACTCTACTGAGGAGCTTGGGCGACGTCGTCTCGCCCCCTGCAGCCGCCGCGCCACCCCCCCTCTGCTGCCGGCGCCCCAGCCCCGGTGCTGGCGCTCTGCCTTCTTCCGCCCGACGCCCGTCGACGCAGATCATCGTCGACACCCCGGCGTCATCGACTTCGACATCGCGACAAGATCTTCGCGACCTCGAGGTCGGCTACGTACGACTTCATCATCAACGCTTGTGCGGGAGCGTAATCCACGCTATCGGTCTACATGGAGGTAATGTAACCCGTTCCGCCACCGTTATCACATGTACTAGATAGATAGATCCTGGCTAGTTAGGGTTTCGTACGCTAGAAAATTATTGTTTTCTGCCCCGTAACCCCTTCACAAAGTTGAGCACAAGAGGGGTGAGGTGCCCCAAGGTGAGGATGGAGAGCATGGTGATCAACGTCGCCGATGCCGCCTCCGGGTTCTTCTTGGTGTGGAGGATCTGCAGGACGGTGAAGATGCACGACAGCGTGGTGGAGGCCACCAGCAGGATGCTCTCCAAGTCCATCCTCGATATCTCCTCCGACACTTGGTCGGGGTACATCCCGAACAGAGTAATGTCGATCTTCTCCCAAAGAGAAGGAGATGGACACGAGAGGGTGGCGGTGGACACGAGAAGGAGGAAGCAGAGGTGGTGCTGGTAAGCGTAAAGCTTACGATTCTTTTTTTTGAATTTTCCATATATATAAAAAGATGAGAAGCAAGCCGCCTCATTAAAAACCTTCCAGCCCCCGTAGGTGCCCTGGTAAGGAAAAGAGTGCGTAAGAAACTTGCTGTCCCTGCAATTACAATTCGTTCTTACAATCTAAAGTGATCAGATCCCGAACGCAGTCAGGGGCTGAATCACATAGCATATCCGAGGTGCCAGATTTACCAAGTTGGACTAAAACATGAGCTACACCATTGCTAACACGATCAATCTTCGTAACCGAGATATCCCTGAAGATATTAAGAAGTTCCCTTGCCTCCATTATTAAGCTCTAGCTCGCAGAATGTTCGGTGCATGTCGTAATGTACTGCTCTCAAACAATCCGACTCAATGGAGGCTGGCCAGCGCCGAACTGAAACCAAACGGCGGAGGTCATCCAAGCAGGCCATGATCTCAGCTTCCTCAGCACTTGCACAAAACGGAACATGCCTCCATTCTGAGAGAATGTAAAGCTTGAGATTCTTCTCCGGTGGTTGCGCCATTTTTTGGCTGGTTTGAGCTTTTTAGCTTCCTGTAGGAGCTCTGGAATGAGAAAGATCAAGGATATAGTCCGTAGTACTGCGTAGCTGAGTGGAGTGAAATCAATGAATTATGGCCGCCACAAGATGCAATTGCTTAGTTTTCTTCGACTATTGATGATGTCCGATTTAGACTGATCGAAAGGAACGACCGTCGTCTGTATTTTGTTCCAATTTCCTCTGTCAAAAAGACACATCCAGGATTCCAGGTTGCCCAAAATTACGGTTTTACAAGAAAAACGTAGTAGAAATCTCCTGCAGGCTACAGACGACGATCGTTCCCCTTTCGATTAGTCTAAATCAGATATCCATCAATGGTCGAAGAAAAGTAAGCAATTTCACCTTGCGGCGGCCAGAATTCACTGATTTCACTCCACTCAGCTCTAGACATATCTTTCACAGTTTGTTTCCACGAAACAGGACGTAGCCCCGCTTTATAAATAAAGTCATGACGGCTGAACCAATACAAAGTGATGAGGGGACCTCTTACAAAGCATATCAAAGATAAGAAATAAAAAACAAAGAACGCCAAACTTGCCACCGGAGACAACCAGACCAACATGAAACCAGGCTCCATGACGACGCACCAAGAGGGTAACGACGTGGCACGTCGCCGTCGTCGAGACCGACGGTCAAGGCTTTTCACCCAGAGCCTTGGCATGTCGAAAGAACCCACAACAGCGCCCCCAAGAGGGTAACCATACCCACAGGCACGGCCGTCATCGGCACCAAAGTGCTAAGCTTTCGCCCGAAAGACCCTTCGCACCACGCCCGGTATAGAGGACCCGTTCACTGCCTCCGAGCCCGGCCTCCAGAACACGATATGGAAGTTGCTCACGTCGAAGCGCCTGCAACACCTGGACCCCTGCCGTCTGCTCCTCGCCATCCAAACAGCCAAGGAGAGAGACCACCACCACCGCTACGCCGCTCGCCGCAGAGACGCCTGTGCAGTCCACCTTCCAGGGTCGCCACCCCGGCGTCCGCGACCTCAAACCGAGGGACCAACAAGCCGCGAGGCCACCGTGGCAAGCAAGTGGGGCCGACGAAAGAACTAGGCCTGCGAGAGTGGCAACCGCAACCAATAAGAGGAGATCCCGTCCTCCACCGTCAGAGACGGTCGCCGGCCGGACGCAGAAGCAGGTCCGGTCAGGCCCAGATCAGCCCGCTTGGCTAGGATCAGGCCTGACAAGTCCTGCCGCCGCGCTGGGTCCAGGATTCTGCTGAGGTCAGTCAATGAGGTTACAATTGTTTCTCTTGCAGAAAAGCCGAGGGCGTGCACATCGGTCGGGGCCTGTAAAGCCCAGATCGGGCCCACCTGGCCTAGACCTGGGTGAAGGAGATATGCCCTAGAGGCAATTAATAAAGTGTATTCTTTATCATATCTCGTTTGTTCATAATAGGTTTTTGTGTCATGCTAGAACCGTATTAAGCGGAAACATTAATACGGGTGTGATACGTAAACAACCAGGTCCCTATTAGCCTCTACTAAGACTAGTTTTGTTGCGCGATTGATGATCGAGGTTTCCCGGTCATGGGGCATGGCACCGGTCGGCAATGAGAGTCATATCGCTAGAGAACGATGTGATGGACATACCCAGATTTGGAGAACGTAGTCGTTACGCCTTTGACCGTGAAATCAACTCTTATTGTTATTCCTGGAAGATACTTTGATTGCACCAAACGTCGTATCTTATTTAGTATGACAATAACGGTGATACTTTTGGGTATCGGAAAGGAGTAGTTGAGACAAGGGGTCAAGAGCGGGATTTGCCAGTCCGCATAGCAGGATAGATACTCTCGGGCCCACTCGGTGAGATCATGTCTAATGAGCTTGCAAGCATGTGACTAGGTCACGGAGACATGAGATCATGAACGAGTAGAAGATAGCGTCGTCGGTAACGAGGTCGGGATTAGGTATTGAGATATCTATGGAACGACGCTCGGACATGCTAAGTATCGCTATGGCAAAAGGTTTAAGACTTTACGTTCAGGTTTGATAGATGAAAGTCATTCGTTATATCACAAGGATTAATTCATGGGGTCCAGGCCTACGAGTTAGTCGTTGATCATAGAGGAGTCTTGGTCATACCTGTTATTATATCGAACCGCTAGGGTAACACACTTAAGGGGTTTCGACAAGACAACCGGAAAGGAAAGAGATCATCGGGAACGTCCCGGGAGGGGTCCGATGGAGATCGGGCAGCTCCGAAAGAGTTTTTGGAGCTAGGAAAAATTATATATTATGTTTGATATTAATTAGTGTAATTAATATGCAAATATGATTTTATATATTTATTTTCGAATTTATTTAGGCTGATTTCACTAAATGGGCCTTCTGGTCGAAAGAAGGCCCAAGAGGGGAAAAATCCCTAGGGGATTCGGTGGGTGCCAGGAGGGGCCGACCCATGTGGGCCAAGGGCCCACTAAGGGGGCCGGCGCACCCTCCAGTGCCGCACCAGGCATATGGGATTAGTCCCACATTGCCTGGCTGGCAAGGTTGGCTCCCCCTGGGAGCCTATATAAGAAAGGGCACCCCTGGCCTTTTAATTCACCAATTAATTCCCGATTTCTCTCTCGATCTCTTGGTTCCCAAGTTGGAGCCGCGCCGAGCTGAGGAAGGGGGGATCTCTTCCACCATAGCCCGCTGCCGCGCTGCTGGTGTTCCGGTCCAAGTCTTCCGCTGCTCGTCCTGGACTGGAGCTTCGGAGGCCGTCGTCTCCACCGTACGTGTGTGACTCCCTGCGAGGTGCCGCGCTTGCGGTACTCGGAGGTCTGCTTCCTCTACACGACCTTGAGGTCGGCTTCGTCGGTCTTCATCGACAACGTTTGTGCGGGAACGTAATCCCCGCTTTCGGTCTACAAGGGTACGTATTCCGATCTCCGTTCGTACTACTATATCTGCATAGAATAGATCTTGGCATGCTTTTAGGATATCGTTGGTAGGAAATTTTTTGTTTTCTGCACACGATCCCCTTCAGTGGTATCAGAGCCGATCTATCGTAGATATAGTTGTACGGTGTTAGAACCCGTGCTCTGCACGGGGGCACCGTTCCTGTTATTTGCTACCCTCTAGCGTGCACTTGTGTATTCCAGCGGCATTGAGTTGATGAAGCGGCCCGGACCGACTTTACGCGTACGCTTACGCGAGACTGGTTCCACTACTGACATACGGCTTGTACCGTATATGTGGCTGGCGGGTGTCAGTTTCTCTCTCTTTAGTTGGTCTTCGCATTTTCAATGGAGGGCCCGAAAGGGATGCTTAAACATGCAATTATTGGATCGTTGTTGTGGTCATAAGATTCGTAGGTATGAAGCGGTTCTATTTACGAAAGCCCCTAGCCACGTAAAATATGCAAAAGATAAAGTAGAAGCGTCTAACTTTATTTTGCAGGGGCTATGTGATATAGTCAAGGTAGGTTTATTAAATTGTTTATAAACTGCGGGCGCCAAGAATACCATGGCGCAATGGACTATATCACATTGCATTACATTTGATGTTTTGTGTGCATCTTATATTGTGTGATTGTGTGTATAGTATATATTAGTTACACGGCGGTAGCTGAATAAGATGATCCCTTCAAAATACCACTAGTGTTCTCCCTCCAACGCGCACCACCAAGAAAGTTCTACGTTATGAGGCAGGCCGTGATGATCGGGTGTGAGACATCTCGTCGTTCGCATACAGTGGGTGTAAGCCATGTTGCACAAGCGTCAGCGTGGAGGTCTTTGGTGGCGAGCCTAGCATACTCAGAAGTATGGCCTCGGAACAGGAAGACCGAAAGGTCGAGCACGAGTCACAAAATTGGTGTGGCGGACGATTTTGTCTACTCTTGAAGTTGTACCGCCGGCTCTGATGACGAGGGGTGGTGCAATGGATGGGGGTCGCGTAATCACTTAAACAACCAGGAGGGATGTTCGTTTGAGTGGGAGTTATGTTAGTTATTTTCTAAAATACTATAACTCAAAATTATTATGAACAAAGTCTTATGTTGTTGCAAATTCCATTGTAGATGTCTCACCCCTCCTTTAACCTAAACCTGTTCATTGAGAAAGAGAAGCTTAAGACCGATGGGTCTAACTTCATGTCCTGGTTCCGCGATCTGAAGTCCATCCTTGAAACCCACAAGGTGGCCTACATCCTTGATGCCCCCTTAGGTGATCTCCCAAACACCGCCCCGAAAATCGAAAGGATTGTCCATGGGGTAAAGGCGGAGATTTCTTATTATGTCCAGAGTGGCATGCTCTTTGCCATGGAGGCTGACCTGCAAAACCGCTTCATGAACAAGGGTGCTTATGATATAATCACTGAACTCATGGTTGTTTTTGCACGACAAGTCAAGGCTGAGAGGTACGAGGCATCTGTGCATTTCTTCTCAGCCCAGATGGAAGAGCACGGCAATATTAGTGAGCACTTGGCCAAGTTGTTTGGCTGCGCTCGACTTCTGAGTGATCTGGGAAGTGTGATCCCAGAGGAGGTGGTTATTGATAGGGCGCTGATTTCTCTGCCCCCTAGCTATAAGAACGCCATTGTGGACTACGGCATGAAAGGGACGTCAAAACCCCTGTCGGAAATCCTGAAGATGCTCGAAGTGGCCGAATTAGAAATCAAGCTGAAGAAGATGGTGGTGACCATCGGATCACCTGAGCGCAACTGCCCCAAGTACCTGGAGGATAGGAAGTCTGGCAAGACGGTCGACAAAGAGCAAGGTATATTTGATATACATGTTATAGATGTGTACCTCACATCCGCCCGGAGCAACACGTGGGTATTTGATACTGGTTTTGTTGCTCATATATGTAACTCTCAGGAGGAGTTACGGAATAGACGGCGGCTGGCGAAGGATGAGGTGACGATGCGCGTCGGCAACGGATCGAGAGTCGACGTGGTGGCTGTCGGCACGCTCCCTCTGCATCTACCATCGGGATTAGTTTTGGTTTTAAATAAGTGTTATTTTGTGCCATCCTTGAGTGTAAACATTATAAGTGGGTCTTTCCTGTTACAAGACGGTTATTCATTTAAATCAGTGTCAAGCAATTGTGCTATTTATATGAATGATATCTTTTATGTTGATGCTCCCGAGAATAACGGTTTATTCTTGTTGAATCTCGATCGTAGTACTCACATCCATAACATAGAAGCCAAATGTATTAAGTGTAGTGACGATACCGCCATGTTTTTGTGGCATTGCCGTCTTGGTCATATTGGTGTAAAGCGCATGAAGCAACTCCACTCCGATGGACTTTTGGACTCGTTGGATTTCGGATCCCTCGATACATGCGAACCATGCCTCATGGGCAAAATGACCAAGACACCGTTCAAAGGTTTCGTTGAACGGGCGTCGGATTTGTTGGGGATCATACATACAGATGTGTGTGGACCGATGAGCGTTTCGACACGCAATGGTTATCGTTACTTCGTCACCTTCACTGATGACTTGAGTAGATACGGTTATATCTATTTGATGAAACACAAGTATGAAACGTTTGAAAAGTTCAAAGAATTCCAGAGTGAAGTTGAGAATCAGCTTAATAGGAAAATCAAGCATCTCCGATCCGATCGCGGTGGAGAATACTTGAGTTTTAAGTTTGGCACACATCTGAAGAGTTGTGGCATAGTACCCCAACTTACGCCGGCCGGAACGCCGCAGCGTAACGGCGTGTCCAAGCGGCGTAATCGTACTCTACTGGATAGTGTCCGATCTATGATGTCTCTTACCGATCTGCCAGTGTCCTTCTGGGGTTATGCGTTAGAAACAGCCGCATTCATTTTAAATAGGGCTCCGTCCAAGTCCGTTGAAACGACTCCGTATGAATTATGGTATGGCCAAAAGCCTAAGTTATCGTTTCTGAAGGTTTGGGGTTGTGAGGCGTACGTTAAGAAACTACAACCCGACAAACTCGAACCGAAGTCGGAGAAAGTCGTCTTTGTAGGATATCCGCGGGAAACCGTTGGGTACACCTTCTACAACCAAGCTGAGGGCAAAACTTTTGTCGCGAAGACTGGTACCTTTCTAGAGAAGGAGTTTCTCGCAAAAGGAGTAAGTGGGAGGAAGGTAGATCTCGATGAAATCGTTGATCCTGAACTCGAGATTCCGAGTGGCGCAACGGAAGCAATTCCGGAAACGTCCTCCGTGGAAGGAGTGGGAGAAACTGTCGAGGAAGATGTTCTACCTCGTAGGTCTGGTAGATCTCGGATCGCACCAGAATGGTATGGCAACATGGTTTGCACCGTCATGCTAGTCGAGCAAGACGAACCTACGAACTACAAGGAGGCGATGGCGAGTCTAGAGTCCGAGAAATGGCTTGAAGCCATGAAATCCGAAATAAGATCCATGTATGATAACAAAGTGTGGACTTTGATGGATATTCCCGAAGGGTGCAAGGCCGTCGAGAATAAGTGGATCTTTAAGAAGAAGACTGATGCTGATGGTAATGTGACCGTCTATAAAGCTCGGCTTGTCGCAAAGGGTTTCCGACAAGTTCATGGAATTGACTACGATGAAACTTTTTCACCGGTAGCGATGCTTAAGTCTATTCGGATTTTGTTAGCGGTAGCTGCCTATTATGATTATGAAATCTGGCAAATGGACGTCAAAACGGCCTTCCTAAATGGAAACATTGAGAAAGAGTTGTACATGGTACAGCCGGAAGGTTTTATCGATCCAGGAAATGCTAACAAGGTGTGCAAGCTTCAGCGATCCATCTATGGATTGAAGCAGGCATCTCGGAGCTAGAATCTTTGCTTTGATGAGGTAATCAAAGGTTTTGGATTTATCCAGAATGTGGAAGAGACCTGTATTTACAAGAAAATGAGTGGGAGCTCGGTTATGTTCTTAGCACTGTATGTTGACGACATATTGCTGATTGGGAATGATGTGAAACTTCTGAATAGCGTGAAGGAATATTTAAACAGTAAACTTTCCATGAAGGACTTAGGAGAGGCTGCGTATGTTTTAGGCATAAAAATCTATCGCGATAGATCAAGGCGCCTATTAGCACTGAGTCAGAGTACTTATCTTGATAAAATACTGAAGCGTTTCCGTATGGAGAAGGCAAAGAAGGGTTCTCTGCCGGTTATCAAGAATAAGATATTGCGGAAGGCACAGTGTCCGGTGACGGAACTGGGTAAGGCCGAAATGACGAAACATCCTTATGCTTCAGCCATAGGATCGATCATGTATGCAATGTTGAGTACTAGACCGGATGTGGCATTAGATCTAAGTTTGACAAGCCGGTTCCAGAGTAATCCTGGAATGCCGCATTGGGTAGCTGTTAAGAGCATTCTTAAGTATCTCAATAAGACAAAGGAAATGTTCCTTGTGTATGGTGGCTGCGATAAAGAACTTGGCGTAACGGGTTACGTAGATGCAAGTTTCTGCTCAGACCCCGATGACTGTAAGTCACAGACAGGTTACGTGTTCAAGGTGAATGGAGGCGCCGTGTGCTGGAGAAGTGGGAAGCAACCCATAGTCGCACAATCTACAATGGAGTCGGAGTATATCGCTGCTTGCGAAGCCGCGAATGAAGTTGTGTGGCTGAGGAAGTTCGTCATCGAACTTGGAGTGTTCCCGAGCGTGCAAGACCCCGTGATCCTCTTCTGCGACAATACGGGTGCCATTGCAAACGCCAAGGAGCCAAGGTCTCACTCCACCGCCAAACACATTCTTCGACGCTTCCATGTGATACGTCAGTACGTACAAGGAGGCGATGTAAAGATTTGCAAAGTGCATACGGATCTGAATGTGGCAGATCCGCTGACGAAGCCTCTCTCGCTTGATAAGCATGAAAAGCACCAGTTAGCTATGGGTGTTAAGTTTTTACCAAGTTGTAATCTAGATTAAGTTGTACTCTAGTGCAAGTGGGAGACTGAAGGAGATATGCCCTAGAGGCAATTAATAAAGTGTATTCTTTATCATATCTCGTTTGTTCATAATAGGTTTTTGTGTCATGCTAGAACCGTATTAAGCGGAAACATTAATACGGGTGTGATACGTAAACAACGAGGTCCCTAGTAGCCTCTACTAAGACTAGTTTTGTTGCGCGATTGATGATCGAGGTTTCCCGGTCATGGGGCATGGCGCCGGTCGGCAATGAAAGTCATATCGCTAGAGAACGATGTGATGGACATACCCAGATTTGGAGAACGTAGTCGTTACGCCTTTGACCGTGAGATCAACTCTTATTGTTATTCCTGGAAGATACTTTGATTGCACCAAACGTCGTATCTTATTTAGTATGACAATAACGGTGATATTGTTGGGTATCGGAAAGGAGTAGTTGAGACGAGGGGTCAAGAGCGGGATTTGCCAGTCCGCATAGCAGGATAGATACTCTCGGGCCCACTCGGTGAGATCATGTCTAATGAGCTTGCAAGCATGTGACTAGATCACGGAGACATGAGATCATGAACGAGTAGAAGATAGCGTCGTCGGTAACGAGGTCGGGATTAGGTATGGAGATATCTATGGAACGACGCTCAGACATGCTAAGTATCGCTATGGCAAAAGGTTTAAGACTTTACGTTCAGATTTTATAGATGAAAGTCATTCGTTATATCACAGGGATTAATTCATGGGGTCCAGGCCTACGAGTTAGTCGTTGATCATAGAGGAGTCTTGGTCATACCTGTTATTATATCGAACCGCTAGGGTAACACACTTAAGGGGTTTCGACAAGACAACCGGAAAGGAAAGAGATCACCGGGAACGTCCCGGGAGGGGTCTGATGGAGATCGGGCAGCTCCGAAAGAGTTTTCGGAGCTAGGAAAAATTATATATATTATGTTTGATATTAATTAGTGTAATTAATATGCAAATATGATTTTATATATTTATTTTCGAATTTATTTAGGCTGATTTCCCTAAATGGGCCTTCTGGTCGAAAGAAGGCCCAAGAGGGGAAAAATCCCTAGGGGATTCGGTGGGGGCCAGGAGGGGCCGACCCAAGTGGGCCAATGGCCCACTAAGGGGGCCGACGCACCCTCCAGTGCCACACCAGGCATGTGGGATTAGTCCCACATTGCCTTGCTGGCAAGGTTGGCTCCCCCTGGGAGCCTATATAAGAAAGGGCACCCCTGACCTTTTAATTCACCAATTAATTCCCGATTTCTCTCTCGATCTCGTGGTTCCTGTCGTAGTATCGGCATAATTGATAGGAGACGGGGTTCCTCTAGCCTGCGTATGGATTGTGGGGAAGAAGGTTGGTGTCGTCGAGGACGGGATTGAACACGGCGAGTTCACCCAGCTTCGGATCCCACAGCGGTGGCGAGATCCTGCGTGCTGCTATAATTCACTATGAGGCAATAGCCGTGAACAGGTTACAATGTGTATGATGCGTATTGAAGCGTCTTCCCTAAAGGCTCCCTGGTGGCCGGCTTATATAGGCGGCCAGACCCCAGGGTACAAGGCAAGTACTTGTCCGGCAAGTAAACAGAGTCCTAGACCTAGCCGGCTTAGTTGCCGCCTTCCGTCTTGGGCTTGGTGGCTTGATGGGCTTCGGCCTTCCGCCTTCCTTGGACCGTCCGCCTACTTCCTTGTACGTCAGCTATCTGGGCCGCCCGGCAGGCTTCGGCCTTACCACCCTTGGGCCACCCTGGACTAGCCGGATTGATCTACCCCTAGTTGATATATCCCCAACAGTTCCCAAGTTGGAGCCGCGCCGAGCTGAGGAAGGGGGGATCTCTTCCATCATAGCCCGCTGCCGCGCTGCTGGTGTTCCGGTCCAAGTCTTCCGCTGCTCGTCCTGGACTGGAGCTTCGGAGGCCGTCGTCTCCACCGTACGTGTGCGACTCCCTGCGAGGTGCTGCGCTTGCGGTACTCGGAGGTCTGCTTCCTCTACACGACCTTGAGGTCGGCTTCGTCGGTCTTCATCGACAACGTTTGTGCGGGAACGTAATCCCCGCTTTCGGTCTACAAGGGTACGTATTCCGATCTCCGTTCGTACTACTATATCTGCATAGAATAGATCTTGGCATGCTTTTAGGATATCGTTGGTAGGAAATTTTTTGTTTTCTGCACACGATCCCCTTCACTGGGCCGGGAAACCCTAGCCATGGCCACACCCGAGCTGCACCTAGCCCTGCCGCCTTGCTATCCCCAACTACCGCCGCTGTGGAGCCACCGCCGCCACGGACGACGCGAGCGCCCGCCCATGGCCCTTGCTGGCCGACCACCGGGAAGAGGACGCTGCCCCGCCCGAGCTCGTACGCCGCCATGACGCGCCGCCTCTACCCTTGCGCGCAGGTCCGCGTAGCCTCCATGCCGCCACTAGCACGAGCTCGCCGCCGCGCCACAACCCCCCGCGCCTAGAGCTGGGCCCCCACCGAACCGCCGCGTGTCGTGTCGCGGCTGCTGGAAGAGGGAGAAAAGAGCCTCGCCGCCGCCGACGTTGCCTGGGCTTTGCCCGGCGACGCCCGCTGGCGGCGGCGAGGAGGAGTAGAGGGAGGGAGGGAGACGGCGGAGCAGGGGAGGCCCCCGGTCGCCCGCGGTGGCGACGCGGGGGGCTAGGGTTTCGAGAGGAAAAAGGGGACCTATCAGTTGCCTCCCGTGCTTTGCTAGTGATGACTTTCTTGAAACAGATTGCGCGCTATGTCAAACGTTTGGTCTCACAGTTTATTTCCAAGTAGACGTCAATGGTGAACCTTTTGTTTTCATTGACTGACCTCAGCAGAATCCTGGACCCAGCTCCGCCTTTGAGCCCGAAACTAAAATGACGGATTTGCTAGTTCTCACCGTCTGCAAAATTAACTAAAGCTTAATCACCTCACTATTCATGAGATTTTTGTATCACGATTTGTGCTATCTGTGAGTTGTAACTGAGATTTGTTTTAGTTACACATGGGTGGCAACTCCCTAGCTAGTAACTTTGCATTGAGATTACTGTAATACGTTAGTTGCAACTTGTAAGTGGATAGTACAAATTATTTATGTTTTGGAGATTAAAAACATAAAAAAGGCTATGCATTCACAAACCATTGGTCCAAATGAGATGAAACTTTTCAAGAATACACATCAAAATATTTATGGTTTACTAGATTATGTCCATAAAAATTAAACTAATTTTATTTTAAAATGTGGGCGTGTCAATGATTGTATCCTACAAGTATGTATCATTCATAATGCATTTTTTTGGTAGTAGTGGCCACATGGAAACGACAGATTTGAAGATCTGAAACAATGCATTATTCACTATACTCAGATTGATACATTTATCATTTTTAGTGTATTTCAAAATGATATGTAATTCAAATTAAGATTTTGCAAGGTTATGGGATACATCATTGAGAACATGCATATATTATTTTCATATTTTCAAAGATTTTAAGTTTTTTTTTGAAAATTTTAAAATAAACGGATCAGTACTGTGTGTACTTCAACTTTTTAGGAGTTGGTATATTTTGTCCTGTAGCGTTGAAACTCCGTATCATTTTGTTTCTTAAAACAGAGCTGGTGAAAAAATCATTATTAATCAAAATATAAACTTATTCCGGTACTTAACGAGTAGATTAACTGTATGTTAAATCTAACATATCAACAGACCATAAATCTCATTTGCACCTTTTCAGTTATTACTAGTTCTAACCTCACAAATCTTGTTTCCAAAGTAAATCCAAAAGATCTAATAACGGCCTAGAGTAGTAACACTAATTAAGCATTGATTTAGCACTGAGGCATAATCACACGTGAATGCATCAGTTACATTCATGTAACTCTTAACACATATATTGGTATTGTTCCATTGCCACGGTTGTCTGAGGCTGGCTCGTAAGTTACCCGGAGATGCATCCGGTGCTCTGCGCGGCCGTGCTCGCCGTTGTGATAAAATCCTTCGCTGCCGCCGCCGGTGAGGGAGACAACGCGGTCTTCATGCTGCCGGCGTATGGCACCACCGGCCGGAGCCTGCTCCAGATTAAGAAAAGTACCCCGCTAATTGTGCAACGTTCATTAGTTCATGGCGGCGGTTTGCTCCAGCTGACTGTTAGCTTTTCATGGATCGACTACATAAATTTCTTGGCAGATTGCCCGGTGGATTTGGAGACGGCCAACTACACGGCGGTGACGAGCCGGTGCAAGGGCCCCGTGTACAACGAGTCGCAGTGCTGCGCGGCGTTCAGGGACTTGGCGTGCCCCTACGGTGCTTACATCAACGACATGAGCACCAACTGCGCCGCCACCATGCTCAGCTACCTCAAGCTCCACGGCAGCTACCCGCCGGGCCTCTTCGCCAACACCTGCAAACATGACCTGAAAAACGGCCTCCCATGCTTAGCCGCCGGAGAGACCAGCGTTGCCGCCACTCCAGCAGGGGCTCTCGTCGCTATCGCATTCCTGAATTGTGGCTTTTTACATGTAAACTAGCTAAATGCCCGTGCGTTGCTACGGAATACACTGATAAATTGATTTTGAATCATACATTTACTAAGAACAAAATGTTTGACATATATATGTGTATGAATCTAATGATACACATTTGTCCGTTTGAATTCAGGCGAATCTTTGCCGCTAGATATCCCTATAACCTCAAAATATCTAGCAAAACAACATTATATTAGATTCAAAAAAACTGGAGAAACTAAAATTTAAAAAAATGCTCTAACTAAAGGAATTCAACATTACTAATACACGGAATCATAATTACATAGCATCCCATTACAAACTAATGACCATACGAAAAGCTATCCTTTTTACCTAAGAAGTATGAATATATAAATCATCAATGGTTGAATGGATATTTGTATTTTGCCTTAATTAACACACACAAATCATCCATGTCCAAGAGTGTTAGCTAATTTGAAAGAGGACATTATCACCAGTCGACCGACACAAGAATTATTACTTCAAGCACCTAGTTTAGCCTCTGAAGCAAAGACCAACAATGTCTACGATACCGAGGAGGTCCTCAACTGGAGCGTTGCCTGAGATTCATTCTTCCACTCGCATTGATCAAATTAGTCTGCTTCATCTGTATATGTAGGTGTTGCACTTGTCGGTCGATCAAGTGAGCATGAAACAACAGTAATCTCACCTAGAACTTGTTGACATCGGTGAAGATGTGTGACAACCCCATATGGTGTTCAACTTCGAGAACTGGACCCTGCACGAATACAAATTGGATACATATATTTCCATCTAAGCCTGGCCTACAACGCAGCGGGTGCTGCCGTGGATGAACCTGAATACCTGATCGAGAAGTGGACATATTATTTTGACTATATAATTTATCTCCACGGAGTGGACATGTAAGGAAGTTGAGAAAAAACTATTACTTTCCTGACCAAAGGCATATAATAGCAAAACTGAGTGTCCAAACAAGATACACTTAAAAGAATACCGGGTTTTCATATATAAAGATCTACTCCCCTCTTGTATAATTGTAGTGACCTTCACCATCACTTAAAGTAAGGGTTAACAACAGAGAAGGGTATTTGGTCACAACGTTAATTTCTTAGTGGTGGTGGTGCCGCTACAAAATTATTTCTCCAGAACCACATGCATATAAATGTCACAATTCATCTTATGATCTGGCTAAACTCGGCTACAAAATAAAAAATAGAATATAAACTACAAAGAACTTAGCTCTCTATGGTTTGTGGAGCAACAATAGAAATTATCATGGCAAGCTCTCGTGAGGATGGGAAACATCTAGCTACTGCATTTGCCGACATCCGGCTACTGCTCTAGCAGGCCCTACAATAGAATGAAGATGATTGAGGATGCATTTTCCTTCTTCCATCTACACACTTAAACATACCAAAATACGCACACCAGAAGAACATGGAGCTTCTCAGACTCCAGACCATATTTCTGCATCAATTCTGATAATTTTGGGCTTATAAATCATGTGCAACTAACACTTCAAGTTCTTCAGTTAACACACCTTTGTTCCCATATTTACCCACTGTCGTCATAAGTCCTAAAAAATAAGTTAACACAACTTTGTTCCCATATTTACCCACTGAAATATCGTCATAAGTCCTAAAAAATATTTTTCTTTTTTAACACTTTTTGAATCTTAATAAAAAGGAATACTCATTGGTTGTGCCTGCCCTTGTCACCCTTGAGGACCGAATGATGGTGCATTTGCCATTGTCACCCCACGAATGTTGGTGGCTGAGATATAGGGGCAATCTGATCGCCAAATGAGGCAGTATGCATTAACAGATCAAGTAAATACTTAGAAAGAGAAACTGATTTAAAAAATTAGTATTGTCTCATGAAGAACTGAAGAACACACTTCTTGCTGCTCTTGCATATGTTGCTATCGACACTGAGAAGTCGTAGCCTAAAATATCAGACGGATTATGTTCAACAATCGTTAATCTCATAGGTCAAGAATATTGCTTATTCATCTCAACAATATAATACGGCCTAACGACTGGTACGTCGTACGTCGTCTGTCTGTTTTTGCGTTTTAGCCCTCAACTTTTTGCTAATCAACCCGCAGTCCCTGCATAAAAAAACAGTCAACGCCGTCTTCTACCATATCGAAACGAAACATGGCAGGAACGAGGAGGACGAATCGGGAGGCTCAGATCGACGCGCCCCCCGCGGCGGAGCGGGAAGTATGAGTCCCGACGCCCCGCTGGTCGGGGTCGCCGGGGATGCCGCGGCGGTACTCCGGGTTGGTGGCGAGCGGGCGGAAGCGGAAGCGAAGGTGGAGCACGGTGCGGGGCTTGCCGCTGGGCAAGATGACGGGGAACCAGCCGTCGACCTCCTCCTCGTCGTCGCAGGCGGCGGCGACCTGGTCGGCGGGGAGGAGAGCGCGCCGGCGCGCCGCCCTGTTCCAGCGACCTCCAGCCGTGGTGGGTGGCCAAGTTCCAGCTCCTCTTCCAGTAGCCCTCCAAATCCGACGAACTTCTTCGCCCAACAAAGTCTAATCACCTCTCCCATGGGCGCGCAGGAGCTCCAGCGGTGGGACCATCGATCTAACTGGGTGGAGCTCTCTCCGGACGCGGGGCGCTCGATTTTCCGGCGGTGATGCTTGTTCTTATCGCTGGGGCGCCTCAAGGCTGTTGCAGTCCCTGGTGTGACGGGCTGCCTTTTGTTGATGCTAAGCAAGCTAGCGCAGGAACGAAAGTACAGTATGCACCCAGCCTCTTTTCATTTAGTCGTACGCTTGTACTCTGAAGAATTAGCATTGTCCACACATTTCTAGCAAATAGATTATCTTGTTGAGAAGCAGCAAATACATTATCTTGATGAGAATCATTGGCTTTCCATGCTCGTGGAGCTAATTCATTGTTCACGGGTGTTCATTTGGAGCTCCAGAACAGTTTCTTCACCAGTGAGAAAATTTGTTAATGCACTGTGCTAGAAGATTTACATGATTTTGTGTATGGTTGGAATGAGATGGTACGGGAATTTGTTCATTTTGTGTTCGTCGTTTCCTAGATTCAGACAAATATACATGTAATGCCTTACAAATTATTATATGTATATATTCTAACTCGCTATGCTTATTAACGGATCCACTGGAGTCATTTACCCAATCATAATTACTTTCTCTGGAATAGTGGAACGGTTAACTATTTGTTCCACAAACTGTAATACCTACAACTTGGGCGTCAGGATTTTTTTAATTATTTGTCCAAATGGAAAGACTACAAGAATGGGCATAAAAACAACCAATGCGGCTAGGGTGACGTGGGAGTTTTCTGACTTTAAAAATTTGAAAAAGTCTCCCGTAGCAACGCACGGGCATTTTGCTAGTATAGAAAAGTATTGCTTATCCACTTTTTTCCTTAGAACATACACGTGCAAGGCATGTCCTGATAATTACTGAAAATCACAATAAATTATATAGACCATAAACTTCGCGTTACAACATACCCATTTGTCTGCTATATATTTCTATAATAACTACGTTAGCACAATGCACTCATATATTCTTCTTCATTTACTTATCTCGATAAAATTGACCTCTCCATTTATCACTGTGCAACAATTTGACACAGTTTAAATGTGAGTTTGTTACTTATTTCGGAGATGCACCGTCTACGTTAGCACAATGCACTCATATATTTCTGTAAATATTTTCTGTGAATAGAAAATGCATATAACTCGTTCAACAGAGATTTTTAAGGCATATTGACAAACATTATTCCTGGTTAAGATTACACGGGGCGGCTATGACAGCCTCGTGGCATCAAAGGATCCAATTTTAAGATTTAAGCAAGGGCCCGTACAATAAGAATTAAGCAGAGGACATCCCCAAAGTACCAAGTATGCAGCACGAACTGAAAGATTATGATGCAAGATCTATTTGAGCGGTTGCAAACTGTATGGATGAGGATGAGCCTGCTTCGGCATTGCTCCTCTTCATCTGCCACGTCTTCGTCTACCGTCAACCGCGGGCACAGCTCAGGCAAATCGGTTGGCTATGGCTCCCTCCCCAAATCTTTGTCCGTCATCTCACCTTCTCATCTTCCGTCGACTCGCGTGCGAGATGGTGCCCAGAAAGCCCAACGCTGGTGCAAGAGCACAACGGGTAGGCTAGCGTGCATCAGACCATGACTTAATCTCTGAGAGGTAATCGGTGATGTGCTGGACGTTGTCGAGGACGTGTAGTCGCCCTCGTCGAGCTTGGCGAAGGGGGCGTTGTCGTCATGGTGCGGAGGTTGGGGTAGGAGTTGCGGGAGATCCGCACCTAGCTAATGTGGGGATGTGGCTCTGGAATTAGGGAGGCAGCAGTGGATCGGAGAGGGAGTGAAGGAAGAAGGGGAGGCGGGCATGCGGCGCTGGAATAGGAGGAAGAGAAGGGGATGCGTACGTATGGATGGAAGGAGCCACGACAGACGACGGGCCGGGGCAAGTTAGATGGGCTTCTTAGCGATGATAGACGATCGAACGAGCGTGGCCTGGCAGACGAAGGGAGTTAACATACGTAAGTTGAACTCCCATTTAATAGTAAAGATAATGTAGTACTTCCTCTGTTCATAAATAAGTGTCTCAAGTTTTTTTAAAAAGAAGATGTATCCAGTTTGTTTCCAGTTCTGTAGGGTTATAACCAAAGTAAGGCAACTTACATAGGAAATATTTATGAATTACAATGATTCTAGGATTTTTTCATATGATTATGGGTGAATATAAATTGATAAACTATTAAGTTCATGTATGTATTTTACATACATCAACCACCAGGTAAAGTAGGCGTACATTCCTACTACTCACCTGTAGCAACGTCCGACACCTGTTTGACATCCACATCTCTACTTTGGTAGAGTTGGACAACGTCTGGGAGGAGGCCACCGTGTGGACGAGGAGGCGAGGTAGGAAGCGCGGGAGACCATGGGGCAGCGCTGACGAACCAAGCCGTAGCGGAGTGTCGGTCTAAGGGTGCCATCGATCTGATAAATGATTTCCCTTTCATGGTTGATGGGATGCCAAAAGGTATGTGAGAGTTGTCTATGCGAAGCTTGAGATGTTTCGGGACTGGCCTAGAGTCTAGACGGCCTAGCCTGAAGTTTGAACTTAGGTAGGTAAAATGGGGGGAGGGGGCAGATGCCCCCACCCCTCCAACTGATTCCGATGTGTATTCTCTCAACAATAAATTTCGATGCTTCACATTCTCTTTCTACCAATCTTACTTCTCAGTTTCAAATACTTATGCATACAGCTTCCTAAGATAGTATATCATTAGTGCTTTAGAAGTTGCTGACTATTAAAATAATAGTAGTAAGAATAAGCTCATCTATTTTTTAAAAAACAATAAGCTCATCTCTCTAAACTTCCCCGACGGCCAAAGAGAGGGAGAGAGAGAGAGAGAAATGAGCAAAGCGGGAGAAGGAGAGAGATTTGTGTGTTAAATAGGTGAATGCATGAATTAAAACAAGTGATCTCATCTCTCCTATATGTGAAAAAGGAAAGAACACGTGGCCGAATGTTTTTCTTCTACGGTTTTTTTAAGGCTGATTTTGGGCCAAAGGTAACGGAGGCCCATTAGAGCATATTGGCCGTGAAAGATGGGCCTGAGCCCGCAGGTAGGCGATCGAGGAAGGGAAGTGAAGCGGAGCGAAGCACAAACCCTCGAGGACGGACGCGACGGCAGCGCCGCGACGAGAGGTAGGAGCAATGCTGCTCCGGTTCCTCAGCCGGATCTGCGGCGACGCCGTAGGGTCGGCGGCGCGGAGGCTCCATGTACGTAACCCTCTCTCATATTATCTCTCGTCGGGCGTGCAGTGGTGTGCGTGTTGGGCGGATTATTATTATCAAGTTCACGGGCATGGCTAATCCTTCCCTCGACCCGTGCAGAGAGACGTCGGCGACGAGCTGCGCGCCCTTTTCCAGCACAGGTTATTGTCTCTCTCTGGCCCCAAACTGCGCTTCACTTCAAGCATTCGAATTTTACACCGTAGTTTAATTTGGGAGTCGATTCCCCGCCCGCAGGAGGTTCGTGCAGCTCCGCGCGCAGAGGGATTTCTGCGCGGGGGTCTACAGCGATGCTATCGGTTCCGCGCGGAGGCTGCGCGCCAACGTCGAGGACGAGGCGGAGAAATTCCGCCGTGACCTCTGGGCGCAGAGGTTTGCTTCTTGCTCCGTGCTCCCTCCATCATGTCTGTCTGTCCAAGTACAGTTAGTCCAATCTGAACTTCCCTCACAAGAGATGAAATCATCCAGTAATATGGCCTCCATCAGAGATATTTGCCACCCATTATCATCATTATGCAGCTTATACAGTACTGTCCTTTTTGTTTGAGAAAGATGTACACCTTGTTAGTTTCATCCTAACACCAAGATGCATGACTTTGTTTCATTTTAAAAAAAATCAAGTATAAGTCTTTATCAGTTTCTGCTAATGCTGCTTGTTCTTGAACCTCGATTGGTTCCCTTCCATTCCATGTGGTGGTATGCTGGAGCATCCGTCAAATGTTACTGGAATATGTTTAGTTTTTCAAACATACTTGCCCTGATGGTTCGCGCTCCCTGCGATTGCAGTTATAGCTACGTAGATTATTATAGCTATCCTAATTATGCTGCTCATTACGACCATGTAATGTCTTGGTTAGACTAATTATTACTGCATGAGGACAAAATTGGTTTAGAAATTGCAATGCCATTATAAAGTTGGGACTAGCTTATTCCAGTCTATCTATTAATGCAGCTACAGATATAATTAGATGGTGGTTCTGCCATATCTAGCGAATACAACTGTACATCATCCTGAGTGTTGTTTTTTTCTTTTGTGACGCATGTGGCAGTTCACCCAAACAGTATATGTCCAGTTACAGTGAGATAAACTTGCACAGGAAAGTTGTGCTCCGAATTTGCGATTACATGTTTTGATCCTTCGCAGAAAAAGGATCTGGGATGTCTACTGTGCCTTGAATGGAGTAAATTATGTTCTCAAATTTCCTCCTCTGGAACCAGAAGGTACTTGCCCAGGGTATTGCTAACTGTTTTCAGCTAGTTAATCATGACCAGATCAATGACTCTTAATCAATTGCAGAGCTCAAGGAGTTTGCTGTGGACGAGACCCTGAAGGAGGAGGTCATGAAGTGGAGGTTTGAGCAGTACCTGATGGCCGAGCATGGCTGCAATTACATGATCAAGGAGAGACATAAGGTGTGGCTCTTTGACATGTACAAGAAATGCGCTCTGGACATCGAGAAGAAGTGCAACGCCGAGGGTGGTGGGGCCGTCTTTGGGACAGACCTGTTCTGGATCGTGACGGAGCTGGAGTTCCGCCGACGCCGTGAGCTCGAAGACAATTGATGGTACCACAGTACATAGTTTGCCTTCATGGCATCGACCGCCCGATCGTTCGTTTTTGGTGATGAACTAGAATGACAATCAAAAACATTTTCCAGTGCTAGTACTAGCTAGTGTAGATAGCCCTGATGGTGTATGCATCTCCTTGACCCGTGTTACCGTTTTTTGGGAGTCAATTTCTCCTTTCCCACCCCATGTGTGTTTGTTCTGTTAACACTCACCTGTTTAAACAGTACCCTTGAATTCTGAATCGTGATGCGAAGCAACTTTTCTGACAAGAATTAGAGAAGTAGCTAGAATGGACACACAGTGAGTTTCTGTATGGAGTACATTTCTGCAGTGAGCTGCTTCTAGCAGAAAACAGCAGTTTGGTAATAAGAACTGAGGGAGAACATCTGTAGCAATAACATGTACATACATTAATTAGAGGAATAATATATAACCTCCATACTATGCACGGCACAAATCAGACATTAGGAGCAGGCGGACGACGACATATATATACTCGCAATTACTGATTCATTTCCAGCAGAGGGTGACGTTGAGCTGCAGGTCCTGGATGGTGTGGTTGAGAGGGCTGTAGACGTACGGCCCCAGCTTGGCGTCGCAGACCTGCAGGCGTGGTGGCGCTGCTATCAGGATGTAGGCGCGGTAGAGGTTCATGGCTACGGCGAAGAGGAGGATCAGCAGCACCAGCACGATCGCAAACAAGCGGCCGTCATCGCGCGCCATCGCCCTGCAGTCTTCTTCTCGATTGATCGCCTACGACTATGGACTATGGAGTGGTGTGTTGTGGTCAGGATGGTATCTGTGCTTCAAGCCTGGTGCAGGCATATGGGTTTATATATCTTTCGGATTTAGGGAGCGACTCTCCGTAAGGTATCTTCTTACTCTCACATCACATGTCTTGCCTCGCTTGGACGCCACCAGCTATTCCCCAATTCCTGCCTGTAGCTCAAGCAATCCTTGCTTCTTCGGAGCCTCCAAGCTATTCCCCCGCTCTCTTGCAAGCTATTCCTGTAACTTGTGTTTGTTTTCCGCAAAATTTATAGAAAAGAACATATTCCAACGTAATTACGAGGCGTCGTCAAGAACAAGTTGAAGACAAATTTCGGAGCCTGGATTAACATTATTTAGTACTGTATCATATTACTCGACTAACTTAGCTACAATTTTTAACTAGATCTGTAAATTTTGACTATATAAAAGCATATTTTCTACCTAAAAAGTATACTTATTACTAACATTTATGAATTCCTGGTTTACTTTCTTGGTAACTCCTCCAAGGGTCCGTAACACCAGCAAGGTTTGAGATACCGATACCAACAAAATCTTCATATATATAGAGGTGAGGCAATAGGGGGCCTGCAGCAATCTTTCGACCATAAGAATATTAATTAATAGGTGCATATTGTTGACGTTATGATGGAAACATAAGTGAATATACGATGCCAGCAGCAAAGGCTGAGAAAACAATATACAATTGTCTGTCACGGTAAACAAAAGAGTGGTACTTACTTAGTACTTACTTACTTACTTGAAACTACCTAATTAAGCACCAAACAGGATGTTGCTCCAAAGAAATACAACAGCAATCTGTTTAGATGTGCCTTGTTGTGTGTACAAGCTCAATCAGGTGGTGCGAAAATATAATAAGGGAGCTGCGGTAGCAAGATCTTAATTCAACAAATATAATAAGGCATATGTAGCACAGCCATTAAATTAAAACTAGGGATCCCGTGAAATCACGACTATGCTAACAAGCAATGCGACTTCCCTGCCGATGCTTCTTCTACACTAACAGTATGCTTCTTCTTTTTTGAGGGGAGCCGCGGCAAACAGCATAGGTAGACAACGTAAAAGATAATGGCGACAAAGCACACCAACACGAGATACACCAGATCGAGCCTGAAGATCCACATGGCACTCTCCGGATGAGACTTGGCCGCATCGTACGAGACGTAGAAGACGAACGCCACGATGTAGCATAGCATGATAGATCCGGTCCAGTACATCATGGTGTCGTTCTCTAGAGCGGCAGGGGCGGCGACGTAATCGCCACCGTCGGGGTTCTCGATGTGTCGGCGGCTCCCATCCTCTTCGCCGCGCACGTCCCTGTAATAATATATAGATGGATGAAGGATCTGCAGCTTGCGCACCGGATTTAAAGGATTCGTCTGGCAGCCGCCAACCAGGAGAGCTCTAGTTGACGATATGTGCGGCGAACCTGAAGAAGGTAACTTCGAGATGGATGAGGCCAGAAGAGAGGATATCCCCCAAGTTTCCGCTGCGGAGAATAGCTTACTTACAACACCCTATTCTGAGGATGAAGTAAAAAAGGCCATTCTCCCTTATGGAACATAACAAGGCTCCGGGTCCG
This sequence comes from Poa annua, assembly GCA_026929855.1. Classification (NCBI taxonomy): domain Eukaryota; kingdom Viridiplantae; phylum Streptophyta; class Magnoliopsida; order Poales; family Poaceae; genus Poa; species Poa annua. The sequence continues at coordinate 264,490,441 of CM049427.1, read as the reverse complement.
GATGGGTTCCCAGCAGAGTTTTATCAAACATTCTGGGACACCATCAAGGATGACCTTCTCGTTATGTTCAACGCTCTCCATACGGATCAACTCGAGCTGTTTCGGTTGAATTTTGGCGAAATTATTTTGTTACCTAAGGTGAACGAGGCAGAAAGGATTCAACAGTTTAGACCTATATGCCTCTTGAACGTTAGTTTCAAGATTTTTATAAAAGTAGCCATGATTCGTCTGAATACAGTTGCTGAACATGTGGTGCGACCTTCTCAAACAGCCTTCATGCAAGGACGTAATATCCTTGATGGGGTAGCTATGCTGCACTAAACGGTTCACGAATTACATTCCAAGAAGCTTAGTGGGGTTATTCTTAAATTAGATTTTGAAAAAGCTTATGATAAAGTAAAGTGGTCTTTCATCCAACAAACTCTCAGAATGAAAGGTTTTTCTGATGAGTGGCGTGCTCTAATTCAGAATTTCGTAACTGGAGGTAGCGTGGCCATCAAAGTCAATGATGACACTGGTCGGTACTTCCAGACTCGAAAAGGTCTTAGACAGGGTGATCCATTATCCCCTATGTTATTTAATATAGTGGCGGATATGCTTGCTATTATGATTGGGCGCGCTAATGAGGAAGGTCAGATTGAAGGGTTGATTCCTCATCTTGTTGATGGGGGTCTCTCAATCCTTCAATACGCCGATGACATAATTCTTTTTATGGAACATGATATTGAAAAAACTCGAAATCTGAAATTAATTTTAGCAACTTTCGAGCAGCTTTCAGGTCTGAAAATTAATTTCCATAAGAGTGAGTTGTTCAGTTTTGGCGAGGCTGTCGACGAGGCCAATATATATGCCGAACTCTTCGGTTGCGGGCAAGGCCAATTTCCTATTCGATATTTAGGCATCCCAATTCATTATCGGAGGCTTACTATTGCTGAATGGAAATGCGTCGAAGAAAGACTACAAAAACGCTTAAGTAGCTGGAAAGGTAAATTGATGTCCCTAGGAGGAAGATTGGTACTCATAAATTCAGTGCTCACCAATATGGCACTATATATGTTATCTTTTTTCCTCCTGCCAAAAGGTGTCCTCCAAAAACTAGACTATTATCGGTCTAGATTCTTTTGGCAAGGGGATAGCGAAAAGAAGAAATATCGACTGGTTAAATGAAGTGTGCTTTGTACACCTAAAGATCAAGGAGGGTTGGGAATTCACGACCTTGAGGTCAAGAATACAACTCTGCTAGGTAAATGGTTGTTTAAATTGCTGACCGAAAATGGACAGTGGCAAACCCTCCTGAATCGGAAATATGTTGGCTCCAAACCATTGTCACTAGTTTCTTGGAAACATGGTGATTCGCATTTTTGGGCTGGTCTGATGGCTGCAAAATCACAGTTTTTCAGATTTGGACATTTTTTGATTAAAGATGGGTCTCAGATAAGGTTCTGGGAGGACGCGTGGCTAGGAACTACCACACTCCGAGAACAATATCCGGCATTATATAATATAGTTCGTTACAAAAGTGATACCATTAAAAAAGTAATGGCAACTTCTGAAGGGAATATGCCCTAGAGGCACTTAATAAACATAGTTTATTGGCAATATCCCAATCGTTCATTATCTGTTTCACACCATGCTATAACTGTATTAAGCGAAAACATTAATACAGGTGTGGTAGATAAACAACCAGGTCCCTAGTAGCCTCTACTAAGACTAGTTTCGTTGCGCGATTGATGATCGAGATTTTCCGATCATAGGGCATGGCGCCGGTCGGCAATGGAAGTCATATCGTTAGGTGTAACGATGTGATGGACATACCCAGTATTTGTAGGACATAGTCATTACGCCTTAAGACCGTGAGATCAACTCTTATTGTTATCCCTGGAAGATACTTTGATCGCACCAAACGTCATATCTTATCTAGTGTGACAATAACGGTGATACTTTTGGGTATCGGAAAGGGGTAGTTGAGACGAGGGGTCAATAGCGGGATTTGTCAGTCCGCATAGCCGGATAGATACTCTAGGGCCCACTCGGTGAGATTATGTCAAATGAGTTTGCAAACATGTGACTAGGTCACGAGCTGACATAATATCATAGACGATTAGAAGATAGCGATCTCGGTAAGGAGATCATGCTAGGTATGGAGATATCTGAGAATGATGCTCGGACACGCTAAGTATCGCCATGACAAAGGGTTTAAGACTATACGTCCAGGTTTGATAGATGAAAGTCATTCGTTATATCACATGGATTAATTCATGGGGTCCAGGCCTACGAGTTAGTCGTCGATAAGATAGGAGTCTTGATCGTACCTGTTATTATATCGAACCGCTAGGGTAACACACTTAAGGGGTTTCGACAAGACAACCGGAAAGGAAAGAGATCACCGGGAACGTCCCGGGAGGGGTCCGATGGAGATCGGGCAGCGACGAAAGAGTTTTCGGAGCTAAGATAAATTATATATATTATGTTTGATATTAATTAGTGTAATTAATATGCAAATATGATTTTATATATTTATTTTCGAATTTTTTAGGCTGATTTCCCTAAATGGGCCTTCTGGTCGAAAGAAGGCCCATGGGGGGGAAACCCTCAAGGGAATTTTGTGGGGGAGGCTTGGCCGGCCTAGGTCGGCCAAATGGGCCCCACCTAGGGCCGGCGCACCATCCCTAGCCGCACCATGGCTGTGGGATAGTCCCACATTGCCTGGCTAGGGAGATTGGCTCCCCCCGGGAGCCTATATAAGAAGGGGCACCCCTGGCCTTTTAATTCACCAATATTCCCAATTTCTCTCTCGATCTCGTGGTTCCCTTGTTGGAGCCGCGCCGAGTAGAGGAGGGTGATCTCTTCCACCATAGCCCGCTGCCGCGCTGCTGGTGTTCCGGTCCAAGTCTTCCGCTGCTCGTCCTGGACTGGAGCTTTGGAGGCTGTCGTCTCCACCGTATGTGTGTGACGCCCTGCGAGGTGCTGCGCTTGCGGTACTCAGAGGCCTACTTCCTCCACCCGACCTTGAGGTCATCCTCGTCGTCTTAGTCGCGCCGAGTTCTCCGCGACCTAGAGGTCGGCTACGTCGTCTTCGTCGTCAACGCTTGTGCGGGAGCGTAATCCCCGCTATTCGGTCTACGAGGGTATGTATTCCGATCTCCGTCGTACTTCTATATCTGCATAGTGTAGATCTTGGCTAGTTTAAGTATATCGTTGCAAGGAAATTTTTTGTTTTCTGCACACGATCCCCTTCAGTGGTATCAGAGCCGATCTATCGTAGATATAGCTGTAAGTTGTTAGAACCCGTGTTCTACACGGGGGCACCGTTCCTGTTATTTGCTACCCTCTAGCGTGCACTTGTGATTCCAGCGGCATCGAGTTGATGAAGCGGCCCGGACCGACTTTACGCGTACGCTTACGCGAGACTGGTTCCACTACTGACATACGGCTTGTACCGTATCTGTGGCTGGCGGGTGCCTGTTTCTCTCTCTTTAGTTGGCTTTGCATTTTCAATGGAGGGCCTGAAAGGGATGCTTAAACATGCAATTATTGGATCGTTGTTGTGGTCATAAGGTTCGAAGGTATGAAGCGGTTCTATTTACGAAAGCCCCGAGCCACGTAAAATATGCAAAAGATAAAGTAGAAGCGTCTAACTTTATTTTGCAGGGGCTATATGATATGGTCAAGGTAGGTTTATTAAATTGTTTATAAACTGCGGGCGCCAAGAAGACCATGGCGCAATGGACTATATCACATTGCATTACATTTGATGTTTTGTGTGCATCTTATATTGTGTGATTGTGTGTATAGTATACATTAGTTACACGGCGGTAGCTATATAAGATGATCCCTTCAAAATACCACTAGTGTTCTCCCTCCAACGCGCACCACCAAGAAAGTTCTACGTTATGAGGCAGGCCGTGATGATCGGGTGTCAGACATCTCGTCGTTCGCATACAGTGGGTGTAAGCCATGTTGCACAAGCGTCAGCGTGGAGGTTTTTGGTGGCGAGCCTAGCATATTCAGAAATATGGCCTCGGAACAGGGAGACCGGAAGGTCGAGCACGAGTCACAAAATTGGTGTGGCGGACTTTTGTCTACTCTTGAAGTTGTGCTGCCGGCTCTGATGATGAGGGGTGGTGCAATGGATGGGGGTCGTGTAATCGCTTAAACGACCAGGAGGGATGTTCGTTTGAGTGGGAGTTCGGATAGTTATTTTCTAAAATACTAGAACTCAGAATATAATGAACATAGTCTGTTTTGCAAACCTATGTAGATATTAACCATTGTGATAGCATCTTTCCAAATTAGGCTCATTCCTACGATTGAGAAACTTAAAAGGTTGGGTCCAAACTTCATAGTTTTATACTTTAGCTTGAGGATACTCCTTGTTTAAATCGTTAGCTCTTTGTGATACAATACCCGCTAGGAGATAAACCCGGAGATTCCGCTAGCAAAAGATAATTTGGATTATCGGATTTTGAGCGGATGATATCATCATAGTCCAGTGTATGCTATGATCTTTTCCATAGAGAACCAACGGTGGGTACGAGTTATTGGATCGCGGACATATGATATGGTCGCTAAAACTCGGGGTACCCCGAAAGTTGGGTTGATGAAGTTTATCAGTATGTTGACTGATTGTCTTCTCAACCAAGATGGAAGAGAATGCACACATTGAGGGAGCACGTGGCGGTCATACTTAATGACATATGTTCATGATTAATGAACATTGAGACGCCTCGCTCAGCTCAATTACTGGATGACAGACATTGTTGCCAAGTGCAAATCCTCTGTCATAGACTATGTCATGCAAGGGGAATCGTTCACCTTCATGGTTCTTGATTATGGTGGAAGTATCAAGAAGATGAAACAGATCGCCGGAAGTCATCAATGATGATGGTGTATATATGATATACATGTTATGAATGTTTTAGCTAAGCAAGTACTCGCAGTAGTGACTAAGTTTTGAACTAGTCATGTTTTGTGAAAACCAGGTTCACTGCTTTAGTAGCTTGAAAGGATGAGGCGACATTGCGTGTTGATAATGGCAATCAAGTTGTTGTGATGGCCATAGACACTCTCCCTCTAGATCTACCATTTGGGTAAATTCTTTATGATCGCCTGTTAGTATGATCGTTACAAGTGTGTCTCCTCTAGCGAGACACTTGTTCATACATGATAGTGACAAATTGGTGTCCTATATTTATGAAGTAATGATCATATGCCGATTTGAATTTAGATGGTAGAAGCTCCCACATTCATAATATTAATGCCAAAGGATACAAACTTAATAAAGACATCACATATGTGTGGCACTACCGTTTAGTCATGTCAATGTTATATGCATTAGCTCCACACTGGATGGACCTACAAGTTCTAAGATTTGATCTTTTGACACTTGCAAAATAACTGTGACACCGTTTTCGGAAAACGGGCATATAACTTATTGATAGTCATACATAGAGATGTATGTGGTTCAATAAAGTAATTGACGGGTAGTGGAGACCTTTATTTTGTGAACTTCACTGAACATTTTGAGTATAGCTTGTTGAGAATCATGCATATGGGTGTATGTGAATCAATGAAGTACTTTAACGTGTAGTGGAAGTATTTATTTCAAAGACTTCATGAACATTCGAATAGATATATGGATATCCCCTCGGGGAATGTTGGCCTGGAAATTTTGATTCAATCAAACAAGTCCAGAATGAAGTAGGAAATAAACTTAACAAGAAAATCAAATTCCTGCGATGCATATCGAGGAATAAAGATTTGAGTTAGTTGGCACATCATTGGAAGACTTGTGAGAAGAGTTCCACAAATTACGTCGCATGGAACACCATAGTGTTATGGTGTGTTAGGACGTCGTAATTGCACCCTATCGGATAGTGTGTGGTAAATAAATCTCTTACCGAATTATTGTGATCATTAGAGTCATATGGTAGAAACGTAAACACTCACGTTAGCAAATAGGGAAACCATTTGAATCCATGGAGACAATACCATACGAGTGATGGCATGGCTTTTGAGCCTGGATTGTCGTTTCAGCAATTTAGTGTTTCGATGTAATCGAACCTAAAATGGATTAATCTTTGTAGTATACCCTACCTAAAGAGTTAGTTGGGTACATGTCTCACGATATAGGCAAAATCTTTGCCGGGTTATACCTTGCGAAAGAAATAGTTTCTTGTCCGAGGGTATAAGTGAGAAAGAAAGTAGAGCAAGACGAAGTTGGTGAACTTCTTCTCCAGACATCAGAGTGGCGCAACCGAAAGTGTGTTCGGTGTCAGGCTCCACAGCTTGAAAAAGCTGATGATTCAAGATCATGATGTTCTGAGCTTATACTAAGAGCGTAGGCATACGAGGTTGTGTTCCACACTGTGTGTTACGACAATCTTGCTATGAAGGTCATATTAATGGAATATGATAGACCTACGAACTACGAAGAAGAGATGGTGAACCTAAGTCCGAAAAATGGCTGTGAGTCATTTATGATCCGAAATAAAATCCATATACGATTATCAGGTAATGACTTGGGAGATCTTCTTGATGGCATCTAGGATGTTGATAGTATATGGAGTTTTATGAGAGAGTAGATATTGAGCAGATTCGATATGTCGTGAAACAGTTCCGACAGACCACGTGAGACTTTGTCTCAAGTGGCGAAGCCTAAATCTATTCTGGGTCGTTTAGCAATTACTATAATTTCGAATGAGAAATTGATAGATGGATGAGAAAACCATGGTTCTTAATAGTGTAATTAAGAATGGCTTGTAATCCTGAGGATGCTAAATATGTGTGCAAACTTCGGTTGTCCATTCATGGGCAGAAGCAAGCATATCGGAGCTGGAATCTTCACTTTGATAATGTGATCAAAGGATTTTGGAGTTGTCCAAAATAGTTGAAGAAACCAACATTTGCAGAGAAGTGAGTGGGAGCAAAGTAGCTTTCATTGATCTTGTATGCGGAAGGCATATTTTAGTGGGAGCTAAGTAGCTTTTCCTTGATCTTATATGCGGAAGGCATATTTGAGTGGGAGCTAGGTGTCATTCGTGATTTGGTATGTAACAACATATTGAATGACACAGATCCTCTAGTAGAGTGTAAAGGATTATTTAAGTGATTAAATTTTCTATGAAATGAAGTTAAGAGTATTAGGCATCCGATTTATAATTGTATAGATCGTAAGGGGCTTAATAACATTATGTCAGAATATTTCCTTAGTCAAGATTCTGAAGTGTTTCAGAATAGGACAAGTAAAGAAAGAGGTTCTTGCTTGTATAACTAGGTAAAATATTAAGTTTATCTTGGCATTTTCAGTTATAGCAAATGATGTTCGACATTATCTATGTATCAGTCATAGATGCTATCAGACTGAAAGCTCGACTTAGTGTGACCCGAGTTCTTGGTTAAAGAACAGGTTCTAGAGTGATCCTTGTGTGGATCAATGAACAAACGTTAAGTTTATTCTTCAGTGTCTATGAGAACCGAAGATAGGTTTTCTAGTAACGGGTAAGAGTGGAATGGAAACTTGTCGTAAAGAGGTTACGATGATGCAAGTTATTACACTGACCCATACGACTAGAAATCTCATATAGGAGATGTCCTTTATTTTGAGGAAAGACATGGTTAGTTTGCGAAGTCGCATATGAATGCACTGTCGCATAATCTACATAGGTATATAAATATATCGCGACTTTAGAAGTAGCAAGTGTGATTGGACTGAGCATTTTTTCGAGCGTAGGTGGTCCCTTAATAGATCTTTCAGACTTTTAAGGCGCATGCTACGCGAATGCTCGAGTATCACTCCATCCACTGGGATATATTTCACCGTCATCGTAAGATACGGGATGATGTCAAACTAGGTGACATAGAAGTGTTGCAAAGCACATGTAGGTCTCAATGTGTGAGATCTGTTGACTGTATTCCTCTTCCACGAGGCGGGCAGGCACCAAGATGCTATGGGTGTTGAGGTTTTACCAGGTTGTAAACTATATTAAGTGTTACTCTAGTGCAAGTGGGAGACTGAAGGGAATATGCCCTAGAGGCACTTAATAAACATAGTTTATTGGCAATATCCCAATCGTTCATTATATGTTTCACACCATGCTATAATTGTATTAAGCGAAAACATTAATACAGGTGTGGTAGATAAACAACCAGGTCCCTAGTAGCCTCTACTAAGACTAGTTTCGTTGCGCGATTGATGATCGAGGTTTTCCGATCATAGGGCGTGGCGTCGGTCGGCAATGGAAGTCATATCGTTAGGTGTAACGATGTGATGGACATACCCAGTATTTGTAGGACATAGTCATTACGCCTTAAGACCGTGAGATCAACTCTTATTGTTATCCCTGGAAGATACTTTGATCGCACCAAACGTCATATCTTATCTAGTGTGACAATAACGGTTATACTTTTGGGTATCGGAAAGGGGTAGTTAAGACGAGGGGTCAACAGCGGGATTTGTCAGTCCGCATAGCCGGATAGATACTCTATGGCCCACTCGGTGAGATTATGTCAAATGAGTTTGCAAACATGTGACTAGGTCACCAGCTGACATAATATCATAGACGAGTAGAAGATAGCGATGTCGGTAACGAGATCATGCTAGGTATGGAGATATCTGAGAATGATGCTCGGACACGCTAAGTATCGCCATGACAAAGGGTTTAAGACTATACGTCCAGGTTTGATAGATGAAAGTCATTCGTTATATCACAGGGATTAATTCATGGGGTCCAGGCCTACGAGTTAGTCGTCGATCATAGAGGGTTCTTGATCGTACCTGTTATTATATCGAACCGCTAGGGTAACACACTTAAGGGGTTTCGACAAGACAACCGGAAAGGAAAGAGATCACCGGGAACGTCTCGGGAGGGGTCCGATGGAGATCGGACAGCGACGAAAGAGTTTTCGGAGCTAGGATAAATTATATATATTATGTTTGATATTAATTAGTGTAATTAATATGCAAATATGATTTTATATATTTATTTTCGAATTTTTTAGGCTGATTTCCCTAAATGGGCCTTCTGGTCGAAAGAAGGCCCATGGGGGGGGGGGAAACCCTCAAGGGAATTTTGTGGGGGAGGCTTGGCCGGCCTAGGTCGGCCAAATGGGGCCCACCTAGGGCCGGCGCACCATCCCTAGCCGCACCATGGCTGTGGGATAGTCCCACATTGCCTGGCTAGGGAGGTTGGCTCCCCCCGGGAGCCTATATAAGAAGGGGCACCCCTGGCCTTTTAATTCACCAATTAATTCCCAATTTCTCTCTCGATCTCGTGGTTCCCTTGTCGGAGCTGTTGTGGTATCGGCATAATTGATAGGAGACGGGGGTCCTCTAGCCTACGTATGGATCGTGGGGAAGAAGGTTGGTGTCGTCGAGGACGGGATTGAACATGGCGAGTTTACCCAGCTTCGGATCCCACAGCGGTGGCGAGATCCTACGTGCTGCTATAATTCACTATGAGGCAATAGCCGTGAACAGGTTACAATGTGTATGATGCATATTGAAGCGTGCCATAAAGGCTCCCTGGTGGCCGGCTTATATAGGCGGCCATACCCCAGGGTATAAGGCAAATACTTCTCCGGCAAGTAAACAGAGTCCTAGACCTAGCCGGCATAGTCGCCGCCTTCCGTCTTGGGCTTGGTGGCTGGATGGGCTTCGGCCTTCCGCCTTCCTTGGACCGTCCGCCTACTTCCTTGTACGTCAGCTATCTAGGCCGCCCGGCAGCCTTCAGCCTTACCACCCTTGGGCCACCCTGGACTAGCCGGATTAATCCATGTTGGTTATACCCTTAGTTGATATATCCCCAACATTAGCCCCCAGAAAGGTTGAAGTTCTCCAGGCGCCGGCTTCTTCTTGATTCTTCTTCTGCCAATGTTGGCGGCTGCAGGACTTGAACCATTCTGAAAATCAACGAGGCACGCGCGTCTTGATATTGACACGCGGCCGCCTTTATCCAACATGGGAAAAGACGGCTACTCTGCAATTTCGCCGAGCATTCTTCTTGACGGATTCCACTTAGCCGGCTCACGACAGTTTGAAAACAGCCTAGGCGGGAATCTCGCCATGATCACAAATCGCGGGAAAAGAGGAGGCGTGGAGATCGTGCGATCATGCGTTGCAGCGGATGCTGGACACGTGTCCGACTAAAAGCGCCGTTGCACAGGGAGCAACGCCTGGACCTATAAATAGGGAACCGAAGGGTTCATTTTTGCTGCCCTGCCTTTGCTCTCCTCGACCTTCTGCTCTTCCACTTTCCCGCTTCTCGCTCCGAGCGAACTCCGGCGAGCACTCTCCTCCGACGACCTCCGTGCACGGCGATTTCCACCGGCCAAGACATCCCCTCCATGGCGTCTAGCGGTCCGGCGACCGAATCCGTACCCGTGGCAGCGATGGGCGGCGCGGTATCTCGCCCCGCGGCGGCGGCGACGGGCAATGTCGCCACCGTCGCCTCTCTGATTCCTACCGCGCGCGCGTCGGCGGCGGCGGTCTCCTCGGCTCCTCCATCGTCCACCGTGGCGACGACGGCGAGAGGCGCTCCCGTCGACGAGGAAGAGGAAGCGGCAGACCTCGGGTCCCACTACTGGCTTCCCTCCATAGTCGACGAAGACTCCCTCCAAGACTTGGAGGCCGTCGGCTATCTCCCCACTCGGGAAGACTGCCAATGGAGGGCCGCCTTCGGAGATGTCATCCCGGCTCCGAAAGCCGGGGAGCGGGTAATCCTCACCTCCCACTTAGTTAGGGGAATGGCGCTGCCGCCTTCCGCCTTTTTTAGCGAGGTCTTAGATCACTATGGGCTCCAGCCCCACAACATAGCGCCTAATAGCATCTTAGTCTTAGCCGGCTTCACAGCTCTGTTCGAGGGCTACCTGGGTATTAGGCCTAGCTTAGACTTCTTCAGATACTGTTTCCGTTGCCGGCGTCAGACCGTGCCGGACGGCGGGCTGGCAACCTGCGGCAGTGTCACTTTCAACTGCCGCCAGGGCCGCCAATGGTATCCTAAGATACCATATCTTGAATCCGTCAAGGGCTGGACCTCCACATTCTTTTACTGCCAAGACATGGCAGCTCCGGGCCGCCAATTTGGCATCCCGGAATTCGTCAACGCGCCGCCTATGCCCAGGCCATGCTGGGACGAGGCGGTGCCCAAGCTGACGGAGGAACTCCGCCTTTTTCAAAGGCGGATTGAATTCCTCACACGGACGATGGCTCCCCTCTGCTGGACGGGGTCGACACCGTCATCTGCTGGCTCGGCCGGCAGATTCTCCCCCTGCGGTACAGCCCGCACAAAATGTGTAAGTATTCGCCTACTGCCACGGCCTCCCTCCGCGTAAGCGAAGAGAGGTTGCCGGTTGCCGACCTGGCGTTCCGGCTCCGCAGCGTCGTCAAGGCGGGGCTGGTGAAGGCGGTGGAGGGCGTGCCCATGCACACCCCCGACAACCCTCCCCTTGAGGTAGATATCTTGCTCCTTGCCCATTTTTGACTTCGCCGGCTAATCTTGAGTTCCATTAACACTTGTCTTCTTTTTCAGCTCTCCGATTTGGGGGAGGATGACCTGGCTCCCGACTTCTACGAGTCGGAAGCCGGGAAGACGAAGAAGCGCAAAGCATTCGGCGCCGCTTCCTCTACGGTGATTGCCGAGAGGAAGAAACGGATTGCATCGGCTACCGAGCCGGCTCTCGTCAACCTTGACGAGAACGCGGGGAGTAACATCCCCCGAAGGTACTCAATTCTGCCTTTAATAGACGACAAACTTCTTCAATACTGGCACCCAATTGACTGTGCTTGTTGTTTATTGACAGGGAAAGGGTCGCAACTTCCCGGTTGACGACCAGGCTTCTTACCAAGGGTAAGCGGCCTCAAGGCAGCTCGCCGGCTACCGTGCCGCCAACTCCCCAGCCCCGGGCCGGCAACTTTATGGGCGACGCTCGTCGCCAGCCCCCGGCTCCGGCTTCTGGCGTGCCGCCAAGGACCTCCTCCACTGACCGCGCACCCAGGACTCCCCTCCTTTTGGCTGAGGCTACGGCCGATGAAGCCGCTCAATCGCGCGCCGCCAAGGGGGAGTTGCTGGAGGCGACTGCCGGCGGGTCCCAGAGGGCAGCCCCGACTGCAGGGGGCGGCAAAGTTAGGGACCCTTGGTCCACCTTCACGAAGGCCAAGGAGTCAGCCTTAGCCTTTGCCAACTTCACCTCCCAGGCCTTCGCCGACTTGGAAGGCGACCTGTCTGTAAGTTTTTACAACTCCGGCATATACATAGTCTTTCCCCCGAGCACTTAGATGGCAGGTCAAAAAAAAATTTTGACTGCCGGCTTAGTGGTTATTCGACAATATGTTTTATGCCTTTGCTTTTTTCTGCAGGGCCTTGTGTCCGCCAACGTTGATCTTGTCTCCTCCCGAGTCAAGATAAACCAGCGGTGCCGCGAACTGAAGAAAGATTGCGAGGCCAAGGACCTGCGGATTGCCGAGTTGGAGGCGGCCCGCCAAAAAGGTGAAGGTAGGGTTGATCCTCTTTGCCTTCAGCTATTTTTTCGACTTATGTTGTCGTCAATCATTTAGTTTAGCGAATCCATATTTGTAGAACTGCTAGACCATGCCCAGGATATACTGAAGGCGTCCACTGATATGCAAGCTCTTATGAATGAAGCTTCCGATTTGGCAGCCGCCAATTTGGCGATGAAGGAGGATTACCGGAAGGAGATGGAGGCCCAGCAGCTCAAATTTGCGCAGGAATCTAGCCAGCTCACTGGTGAGCTGGAAAGCCTGCGCAAGAAGTTGGCGGAGGCGGAGAAGACGGCTGCCGAGGAAATCTCCAAGCAGACTTCTCGCGCCCAAACTGCTGAGGATGCGTTGGCGGCTCATATGGTGGAGCTGTCCGCTTTCCATAACTCGGTTCTTGGTAATTTTTCCCTCCTTACTTTGATTTTGCCATTTTGCTTAGCCTGAGCCAAACTGATGGTTTTATTTTTGATGTAGTTCCCGCCGGTTTGGGCGACGACAAGGTTGTCAGCCCCCGCCTGGATCGCCTTGCGCGTCTATGCGAGCTGATCACCGAGACTTTGGCGGCGTCCAAGCGGTTTGCCGCCAAGTTCTTCATCTCCTCTGGCAACCAGGAACCGACCGAATTCAGCGACGTGCCCACCATGTTGGATCAGGCTACCAAACTGCACAAGAGCTCGCTGAAGTCGGCGGCGCGGGGTGGTGCCAAGACTGCACTTGGGTTATTCATGGCGCACTACCCCGAGGCGGAGATAGAAGCCGTCACCGAAGGCATGCCGTCTACATATGAAGACGGCAGCGAGGTCGAGCCGGACGCTGTTCTGGACAGCGTTGCCGGCTACGCCACGCGTGTTGCCGACATGGTGGATACTTCAATCTTCCACCGGCGCCATCCTGTGCCTGCCGGAGGGGAAGCTGGAGCTACCGGCACGGCCGAGGCGGAGGGGAGTGACAGTTCCGGGGCTGAAGTTGCCAACCCCCAAGCCTGATGTAGACGCTCCCCCGAGCCATAGCTTTCTTTCCTTGCCTCCTTCTAGCATGATTTGTCAGCCCCTAAAAACAATGCAAATATGACTTGTAATATTTGTATATACTTTTGTTGTTGCTCTGCTAGGCGGAAACTAGCTGACAAGTTTTATTTTGCCTTATTTATATGGCCCGCCTTAATTTTACCCTGACTTATATGTTTGACTGTTTGTATGTTGACGAACCTCAGCCGGTAACTTTAGCTGAAACAACCAGGGCTAAACCATGCGTTTAGGATCAGATACCAAAGCCAACATGTTGGTGTCAAAGACATACTACTAGGCGAACCACATATAAGTAATCAGAGGTAAAGGAATTAGGCGGCGCAAAAAGTTTATTTTTGCTTTAGGTTGGCTCGAAAGCTGCAAGTATCTACCAGTTTGAATATTTGCACGGAGCTAGAAAAATAGGTAACTTAGATACATAGGGGAAATATGATCGCAAGAAAAGACAAAAGATGGCATGCTTCTCAACACAGATGAGGAACCATAGAATTTTATTTCATAATCATATTTAACTTATTACAATTATAAATTGCTAAGTGTAGAAAGGACGTAGCCGCTCAATATTTCCAAGGCCGTCTTGTTTGTTTGAACGGATCGTCAATGCCTCTTTTGCGCTTGGTTCCCCTTTTTCCTGCCGCCTTCTTGCGCCTCTTCTTTTCTTCTTCGTCGCGGATGTCGGCCAGGTAGTAGGAACCATTGAGCAGCGCCTTTGTGACTATAAACGGTCCTTCCCATGGCGGGGATAACTTGTGCAAGCCTTTTCTGTCTTGAATTAGGCAGAGAACCAGGTCACCTGTTCTGAAGCTTCGCCCGCACTCTCCGGCTATGATAGCGGCGAAGTTGTTGCTGGTACAAGGCGGAGCGATGTAGAGCGACGTCTCTTTCTTCGTCTAGCAGGTCTAGGCTATCCTGTCTTGCACCTTCTACGTCTTTCTCGATGTAGGCTTGAACTCTTGGGGAATCGTATTTCATGTCGGTAGGTAGCACCGCCTCAGCGCCATATACTAAGAAGAAAGGAGTGTAGCCGGTAGACCTGTTTGGCGTTGTGCGCAAACTCCATAGTACCGAGACGAGGCTTAAGTCCTGATAAGACTAGGCCGTTTGTACGCTCTACTTGTCCATTGGATTGAGGGTGTGACACGGATGCCAAATCAAGCCGGATACCCAGATCGCTGCAGTATTCTTCTATGTCGCCTTGAGATAGGTTGCTGCCATTATCAGTGATAATGCTGTGTGGAACTCCAAACCGAGAGATAATTCCCCAGAGGAAATTGGTGGCTGTTCGTGCGTCAAGTTTGCTGATCGGTTTAGCCTCGACCCATTTGGTGAACTTGTCGACAGCAACCAATAGGTGGGTATACCCACCACGCGCCTTCTTGAAGGGACCCACCATGTCTAAGCCCCAGACCGCGAACGGCCAGGTGATTGGAATCGTCCTTAGTTCTTGTGCCGGCAAGTGAGGTTGACGAGCGTACAACTGGCAGCCTTTGCATGTCTTTACGATGTTCTCGGCGTCTTCTTTGGCGGTAAGCCAGTAGAAACCTTGGCGGAAAGCTTTGGATACAATGGACCTGGCGGAAGCATGATGCCCGCAGGTGCCAATATGCATGTCCTTCAGAATTTCCCGGCCTTCTTCCGGCTGTATGCACCGCTGATAGATGCCGCACGTGCTTCGCTTATATAGCTCGCCTTTTATTATCGTGAATGCCTTGGCTCGCCTTATAATCTGCCTTTTTAGCACCTCATCGTCCTCCGGCAACTTTCTGTCGATTAGAAAATCGAGATATGGGACTGTCCAATCCGGCTGTGTCAAGTAGACAGCGAGACTTGCCGCTTCTACCGGTTCTTCTGCATCGGGGTCCATCAAATCGGCGCCTTTAATGGATGGCTTGTGCAAATGTTTCAGGAAAATATCGTTTGGTACCTTTTTGCGTTCCGATCCTAGTCTTGCAAGTGTGTCTGCCGCCTCGTTCTCAGCTCTTAGAACATGCCGGACTTCGTAGCCCGTGAAGTTTTTTGCGAATTCGTCAACTTTGGCTCTGTATGCCGCCATTGTTGCGCTTTTCGCACCCCATGTTCCGCTTACTTGCTGCGCAACCAAATCTGAGTCGCCATAACAGAGGATTCTTTTGACGCCTAGGTCGGTTGCCACGTGTAACCCATGAAGCAAAGCTTCGTACTCGGCAAACGTTGTTGGTTGCTGTGAAGTGGATTTGCAACACGTAGCTAAGCTTGTCACCTTTAGGCGTGCGTAGCACGACTCCAGCCCCCGAGCCTTTGAGCATCTTTGATCCGTCAAAGTGCATGACCCAATATTCTGATTCGGGGAGTGTCGTTTCCTCCATGGCTTCTGTCCAGTCGGCGACAAAATCTGTAAGCGCTTGAGACTTAATGGCCGTCCGTGGTTTATAGACTATATCAAAGGCGGCAAGTTCGATGCCCCATTTGGCAACTCGACCTGTTGCCTCTGCATTGTTGATTATGTCTCCCAACGGTGCCTTGCTGACTACTGTCACTGTGTGTTCCTGGAAGTAATGCCTAATCTTTCTGGCGGCGAAGAATACACCATAAGCCAGCTTTTGGTAATGCGGATACCTCTGCTTGGAGGCGGAGAATACTTCACTGATGAAGTAGACCGGTCGTTGCTCACACGTCGCGGCTTCGTTCTCCTTTCTTTCCACAGCCAAGACAACACTGACAACAGCTCCTGTTGCCGCGATGTACAACAGCATTGGTTCCTGTGATCGAGGTGCTGCCAATATCAGAGCGGATATGAGGGCCTCCTTAAGTTGTTGTAAGGCGGCGTCTGCCTCTGCTGTCCACTCAAAGTTGTCGGATTTCTTCAATAGCCGGTAGAGAGGCATTGCCTTTTCCCCTAGGCGGCTTATGAAACGACTGACGGCTGCCGCCGATCCGGCTAGACGTTGCACGTCCTTCAGACAAGTAGGTCTGGATATGTTTTGGATGGCATTGATCTTCTCCGGATTAACCTCGATCCCTCGTTCTGAGACGATAAACCCGAGCAGTTTGCCGGCTGGAACGCCGAAAACGCACTTGGCGGGATTGAGTTTCATCTGATACCTCCGGAGATACTGAAACGTTTCTTTCAAATCCTCTAGGAGATCTGCCTTCTTTTTTGACATCACCGCAATGTCGTCTACGTAGACGTGAGCATTGTGGCCGATCTGTTCGTGCAGGCAATTTTGCATACAGCGCTGGTATGTTGCCCCTGCATTCTTCAGGCCAAAAGGCATCGTTATGTAGCAGAAAGTCCCGTATGGAGTGGTGAAAGATGTTTTCAGCTGATCCGACTATCTCATCTTGATTTGGTGGTATCCTGAGTAGGCGTCCAAAAAACAAAGCAGCTCGGAGCCTGCTGTGGAGTCTACGACTTGGTCAATTCTAGGCAGCGCAAAGGGATCCTTTGGGCAGCACTTGTTAACACCGGTATAGTCAATACACATCCTGAGCTCTTTATTCTTCTTTGGAACATGTACAGGATTTGCCACCCAATCAGTGTGTACAACTTCTTTTATGAAATTGGCGGCCTTCAACCTATTTATCTCCTTTCCTATAGCCTTGCGTCTCTCATCTCCAAAGCGTCTTGTTGCTTGCTTCACCGGCTTGGATCCTTTTATGACGTTGAGTGAGTGCTCGGCAAGTTCCCTCGGTACACCAGGCATGTCGGAAGGCGACCATGCAAAGATGTCACGATTCTCACGGAGGAACTCGATGAGCGCGCCTTCCTATTTGCTGTCAAGGTTGGAGCCGATGACAACTTGCTTAGACTTGTCACCTGGGATGAGGTCCGCCTTTTTGGTGTCTTCTGAGGCTTCGAAGATCTTCTTGACATCAATCTTTGGCTTTGGCATGGAGTTGTCTGAATCCGCCCCGAACAGCGCGAGTTCTTCCTTGTGGATGACGGCTTCTGCGAAGGCGGCCATGCCACGCTCGCACTCCTTGGCTTTCTTGAAGTTGCCGGAAATCGTGATGGTTCCGTTCTCCCCCGGCATTTTAAGCTTGCTGTATATGTAGCACGGCCTTGCCATGAACTTGGCGAAAGCCGGTCGTCCGAAGATTGCATGATAGGCGCTTTTGAAGGGGACAACTTCGAACCGGAAGAACTCTGAGCGGTAGTTCTCTTTTGGTCCGAAAGTTACCTTCAGCCTAATGCTCCCCATTGACTTTGCTTGCCTGCCGTTCACTATGCCGTGAAAAGTGAGGTTGATGTGGTCCAGCTGATCCTCTGATAGGTTCATGCGGCTTAGTGTGTCATAGTACAGAATGTTGAGGCTGCTGCCGCCATCCATGAGTACCTTTGTGAGTCTGAAGTTGTCGACAATGGGATCGACGACAAGGGCGTACTTTCCTGGGTGAGGAACGTGATCAGGGTGGTCGGACCGGTCCCAAGTGACCGTTGCTTCCGACCAGTTCAAATACTGAGGGACGTCCGGCATTGTCGCGTTGAGTTCGCGCATTTCCGCCTTTTCCGCCTTAGCCGAAGGCGTGCCGACAAAGCACACAAGAGATTCTTTGACCTTCGGATATGGTTTCTTTTTCTTGGCGGCCGCGTCATCCTCGCTTGAGATAGACATGTCGTCGTCATCCTCATCCTCCTTGTTGTCTTTCTTGTCGTTCTTCTTTGACTTCTTTGACTTCCAGCCTACTGTGGGGTCCTTTTTGAAGTCGTCCATGAAACGACACTCGCCAAGCATATGGTTGACCTTGCCCAGTGAGGCGTGGATGGGACATGGCAAAAGTTTTGCCTGTTCATAAGTGATTCGTGAAGGAGATATGCCCTAGAGGCAAATAAATAAGTAGTATTTATTGCATTATCTCATAAGTTTATAATAGGTTTGTGTATTATGCTATAACTGTATTAATCGGAATTATTAATACACGTGTGATACATAGACAACTAGGCCCCTAGCAAGCCTCTATATGAGCTAGTCCATTGGGCAACAGTTGATCGAGATTCCCGATCAAGGACAATGACGTCGGTTGACAATGGGGTCATCTTGTTAGTTGAATAAGGTGGTGGACATACGCAAAGTATTGCAATAAAGATCGTATTACGATGTTTGTCATTTGCAATAGATAAGAGTATGATAGCTTGTTCCTTAGACCGTGAGACCGTACTTATTAATGCTTCGTAGGAATACTTTGAGAGCATCAAACGTTGTGTCTTATATAGCATGACAATAACGGTGTCCATCTTGGGTGTTCCGAAAGAGCATCAAGACGTAAGGATCAAGAGCGGGATTTGTTCATTCTTGTAATGGAAAGATACTCTGGGCCCACTCGGTGATATTGCATCTATATAGCTGCGCAGCTTATGACTAGGTCATGGAGATGTAATATCGCAGACGAGTTAATAACCTTCGTCGGTAACGAGATACAACAAAGGCATCGGTGTGTCTACGATCATATCTCGGACAAGGTAGTATCGCAGAGACAAAGGGAATGAATATCATACTTATGGTTCAACGACGATATTCGTGGAATGCACAGGGGTCGTCATATATTTCCAGGTATCCCTGACGATCATTGGTGAGCGGAGTGTCTCGACCATGTCTGGAGTGTTCCCGAACCGTAGCGTAACAAACTTAAGGTCTTAGCGACGCTAGGAGATAGGTTCTGGAATTTTATAGGTTTTTGTTGGAGAGAGAGAAATGATCCGGAAAGAGTTCCGGTGGTCCGGAAGGAGTTCCGGGGAGATGTGGAATGGTTCTGGGAATGTCCGAAAGTTGTTCGGGTGGTTCCGAAATAGTTTCGGAGTCATGGGATATTGAATTATATATAAATATATTAATTATGAATTAATGGGATTTTTATATTAATTTAATATTAATTAAATAAAGGAAAAAGGGGGGCTCCCACCTACATGGGCCCAAGAGGGGGAAACCGCACCCTACAAGGAAGGGGGAAGGCTTGGGCCTCCTAGTCCGAGTTGGACTAGGAGTGGGACAAGCCCAAGGGGGGTTCGGCCGAACCCCCCTCCCCTCTCCTCCTTTAGTCCCACATGGGGGAGCCAAGGGGGTTGGCACACCCCCTTCCCCCTTTATATAGCAAGGCATATTAATTGATTTAATTCATAGGAAAATCCAATTAATTCCCTATTTCTCTCTCGATCTCGTGGTTCCCAAGTCGGAGCCGCGCCGAGCTGAGGAAAGGGGGTCTCTCTCCACCTAAGCCATACCGCAGAGCGCCGTTGCTCTGCGGGATTCCAGATAAGATCTACTCCTGCGATTTCAGCTGGATCTGAATGACCGGGAGTTGTCGCTAAGCTCCGTATGTTTGCGAGTGCTCGGAGGCTACTCTTTTGAGGAGCTTGGGCGACGTCGTCTCGCCCCCTGCAGCTGCCGCGCCATCTCCCCCTGCTGCCGGCGCACCAGCCCCGGTGCTGGCGCTCTGCCTTCTTCCGCCCGACGCCCGTCGACGCAGATCATCGTCGACACCCCGGCATCATCGACTTCGACATCGCGGCAAGTTCTTCGCGACCTCGAGGTCGGCTACGTACGACTTCATCGTCAACGCTTGTGCGGGAGCGTAATCCCCGCTATCGGTCTACATGGAGGTAATGTAACCCGTTCCGCCACCGTTATCGCATGTACTAGATAGATAGATCCTGGCTAGTTAGGGTTTCGTTTGCTAGAAAAAATTATTGTTTTCTGCACCGTAACCCCTTCAGTGGTATCAGAGCCGATCTATGCGTAGTACTGCTGGTACGGTTAGAACTCATGTTGAATGAGGGCGTCTTCCTTATATTTGCTACCCTCTAGCGTGCACTTGCGATGCCTTCGGTATTGAGTTGATGAATCGGCCCGGACCGACTTTACGCGTACGCTTACGCGAGACTGGTTCCACTACTGACATACGGCTTGCACCGTATCTGTGGCTGGCGGGTGTCTGTTTCTCTCTCTCTCTAGTCGGCAAAGCATTTTCAATGGAGGGCCCAAAAGGGATGCTTAAACATGCAATTATACGATCGACGTTGTGGTACAAAGTTCGTAGGTAGGGAAGCGATTCTCTTATGAATAAGCCTATTTGCCACGTAAAACTTGCAAAACTTTATAAAGCTAGAGGCGTCTAACTTTGTTTTGTAGAGGCGTTATTTTATGTGACATGGTTACGGTAAGTTTTGATATTACTCGTACTGTCGGAGGCAATGGAGGGCTCTGTAGACTCGGAGTCATGCCGGGGCGCCGGGGGCCAGGCACATGGCGCCATGAAGGTCCAGGCGCATCGACCATGTCACATCGCACTTCATTGCATCATTATTGTGTGCTGTTGTGTGTGCATCCTATTGATTGCTTATATGCTAGATATACAACGGTAGCATCATAAATAGGATGATCCCTAACAAATACCAAAATTGTGTTCTCCCTCGTTGCGCACCACCAAGAAAGTTCTACGTTATGAGGCAGGCCGTGATGATCGGGTGTCACACATCTCGTCGTTCGCATACAGTGGGTGTAAGCCATGTTGCACGCGCAGTGTCTTCGAGGTTTGATTGGCGAGCCTAGCATACTCAGAGGTATGGCCTCGGAACACGGGAAGATCGAAAGATCGAGCACGAGTCATAGAGTTGTTATGATCGACATTTTATGTCCACCTTTGAAGCTGTGCTGCCGGCCGTGATGATCTGGGGTGGTGTAGTGGATGAGGGTCATGTCATCGCCATTATTATTTTTAGGGATAATAATCTTGGTGTGGTGTGTTTTTGATAATGAGATTATAGGACTAAAACTCACCTACATATTATAAACTTAACCTTACCTCTTTTGCGATCACATCTGTAGACTATGCAACTATACTTCGGTTACTTCCTCAAGAGCCCGGATGCTACATTAGAAGCCGACGGGTCCAACTTCATCAGATGGTACAGGGGTTTTAGAAACATTCTCGAACACAACAACATTCTATATGTTCTCGATGAACCGATAGGAGAAGGACCAGGATATTCTGCTAGCGAGGAGGAGGAAGATGATTTCCGTAGGCGTCGAGACATATTCATTGAAGTGGAGATCACCATGACCGTATGCCTGGCACCCGAGTTGAAAGAGTTGTTTCGACGCAAGGAGCCAAGCGTCATGATGGACGCGATAAAGACTCACTTCGGAGATGAATTGAAGCGTGAGCAATTCAGACAGCTTAGAATGTTCCAGACCATTCACATGGAGGAGCATACCTGTCTGAAGACACATTTGAAGAGATTGTATGACATCTACTTCCAGCTGACGATGGTCTTCGATTACTGGATGGCAGATTCCTGTGCCATTCGGACTGTCCTGATATCTCTACCTCCTAGCTATGAGAAGCATGTGCGCAAGTACATTTTGAAAGTCGACGATATGAACTTCTACAAGTTCGTACGTGAGTTCCAGTCTCTAAAGGTTGATTCCATCGAAGGAGAGATCTTCGATGCTACAGGTATATATATTTGATATATGCAGAATTATGAATTCGCCCTTGGTATATGATGAAGTATTTGATACTTGTTCTGTTTGTGAAACAGGTCCTGATTATCACATATATGCGGCGCAGTTTGATGTGACCTGGCGCTGAAGCTGGTAGTCAAGGAGTTGATGGCCTTTTGGTGTTCACGTCCTCAAGTTATCATAGTTATCATTAATAATTTTTGATACGATCTTTTGTAATAGTGAGCGAGTGTGTGTGTCTTGATTGTTGCAAGACAAAGTTATTCATGTAGTAAGACAAGTTCAGTTGTTTTATGTTATGGAACAAGTCAGTTGTTTTATCTTATGAATAAAGATTCCACATCTCAGTTACATTGATTGTATGATAAGTGTTCATAATTGTAGAAATGATAAAATAGCGTGTCCTATGAATAAGAGTTCTATTACTAGAACAAATACTGTCGAGTTTAGTCATAAAAGCGATGAAAGAAGTAATGGATGTCTTGTTCCATTTAAGTATTTCAAGTGCTTGGTTGATTAAGTTTGAAATCAAGTATTGAAGTTGCAATACTGGCGGAAATTAATTGAGTGTCATTTTTAATGATTAATTAATGGTGTTTACTACTTGATCTGAATTCCTCCATGACTTTGGTAAATAGAAGTATTTGCCCGATATATTATGGAGTCTGAGATTAATTTGATAATAGATCAAATGGGGTTTTTCAGAAGAAAGATTAGTGAAAATTGTATTCACAAAATTCGATCAAAGGACAGTATTTTTTAATTATGTTTTCAACACAAAAGACTCGTGGAAATTTGCTTCGCAAAATTATAATGTCATATATATTGATATGTGGGGAATTATAATCATGCTCTATTTTAAATAAAGTGTGGTTGTCAGAATCAGTCTTAGAATCTCCTAATATGTTCGAAACATTATAGTCGATGTCCACTTTAGAAAATAGATATTTTTCTCAACAAGAATTCGTAGGATCGACAGTAGTGTCGACATGTATATGATTATGTGATAATTCGGAATATACATGAGTGGTTCTTTGTAGATTGCTCGCATTGGATGAGAGTGTATTCCAAAACCAAATAGAAACAAAACTTAGTTTGTTGTCTATGAAATTCCGAGGAAAATATGATTTTTCGAATTATGGTTTATGGATTGAAATTAGAAAGTTTGGAATAAAGTGTCAGACCTATGTTGGAAAGTGTTCCAAAGAGTATGTGTCTGCTAATGAAAGTTTAGTGATTAAGAGTGAGGGAGACTAGAAAATTGTTTTCTGCTTGCAATCCTCTTCATAAAGATCATAATATTTTCATGAAAGAAACTTCTAAATAAAGTGTTGTTATATTTAATATTGTTGTCAGGTCACAGCACTATATTAAGTATTTTAGATCTTGTTGACAGATCAAGGTGCACTTTATGAATACAAAGAAAGTTGAGAAAATATCGGAATACGAACAAAGGCCTTTGAGTCTGGAAATCCAAAATTACATTTGAAAGGATTAAGAGAGTAATTGTTGCTGCAATTCTTATTAGAGGAATAAGATTGTTTAATCGTCATATAAGGTGTTATATGAGAAATGTGACTATAAGAAAAGAGGCGGTGGCATGTCTTGTCAAGAAATGTGTCTTGGACAAGATCAAATTTGTTGACTACATTTATGTAGACATGCTTGAAGTCTGAGGGATTTGTATTAATGTAATACTGTAGTTTGTATTAAATTCAAATTGATAGTAGATCAATGATTTTGGTTTGACCAAAATGTCGTTTTAAGTGGGAGTCATAGTTAGTTTACTCAGGTGAAATATGTGAAGAACATATTTTTGAGTGGGAGCTCAGGAACTCAAAATATGTGGATAACACATTTTGAGTGGGAGCTCGTGTTGTCAAATATGTGGAGACATATTTTGAGTGGGAGTCGAATTCATCTTGTGTAGTTAACACATTGTGAAACTGTACCAATAGAATAGGATGAAGTTGTGAAACTATTTGAAAGTTAGTGTCTATTTTGAAATAAAACGGGAATTTTAAATAGTTAGTCGAGTTGTTTTGGATTATATCTGAGGAGTCAGATTAGAATCAATAGGATGGTCCTTTGAAATCCAATTGATCATTAAGAGTAATGATGCATGAAAGTAATGGTTGTGTGACATGTGGGTCTATTATGTAATATTAGACATCATACAGAAACCATATTATCTGCTCGATGAAATATAACCGATGTTCTTGGAATAAGAGCAGTTATGAAAGTAAATTTGGAATTTACTGGAAGTAGAAGTGCGTTAGTTAAGGGATTGACATTTGAATGTCAAGTTTTCTACATTGGTGTGAAAGTTTGTAGATATCGCGAGTTTGTAATTGTTACAAGGGGCTCTGCATGGCTGAGTGTGTTTTTCAGGGCAGTTATCTGGTTAGTATGATCAGAGTAAGCGCTGGGAAACGAAAGTCTCACTTAGTTACGGTATTTTCATATATGTTGTTGGACAACATGATGATATCAAGCAAGTTGATGTCAGTAAATTGCAAAAGCATGCACAATCATGGATTGTGCAGTAACACTTTTCCACAAGCAAGCATCATCGAATGATTCTTAATTGATAAGGGATTTTGATAAAGTAAAATGCAGCTGGTTTATTTGTACTCTAGTGCAAGTGGGAGACTGAAGGAGATATGCCCTAGAGGCAAATAAATAAGTAGTATTTATTGCATTATCTCATAAGTTTATAATAGGTTTGTGTATTATGCTATAACTGTATTAATCGGAATTATTAATACACGTGTGATACATAGACAACCAGGTCCCTAGCAAGCCTCTATATGAGCTAGTCCATTGGGCAACAGTTGATCGAGATTCCCGATCAAGGACAATGACGTCGGTTGACAATGGGGTCATCTTGTTAGTTGAATAAGGTGGTGGACATACGCAAAGTATTGCAATAAAGATCGTATTACGATGTTTGTCATTTGCAATAGATAAGAGTATGATAGCTTGTTCCTTAGACCGTGAGACCGTACTTATTAATGCTTCGTAGGAATACTTTGAGAGCATCAAACGTTGTGTCTTATATAGCATGACAATAACGGTGTCCATCTTGGGTGTTCCGAAAGAGCATCAAGACGTAAGGATCAAGAGCGAGATTTGTTCATTCTTGTAATGGAAAGATACGCTGGGCCCACTCGGTGATATTGCATCTATATAGCTGCGCAGCTTATGACTAGGTCATGGAGATGTAATATCGCAGACGAGTTAATAACCTTCGTCGGTAACGAGATACAATAAAGGCATCGGTGTGTCTACGATCATATCTCGGACAAGGTAGTATCGCAGAGACAAAGGGAATGAATATCATACTTATGGTTCAACGACGATATTCGTGGAATGCACAGGGGTCGTCATATATTTCCAGGTATCCCTGACGATCATTGGTGAGCGGAGTGTCTCGACCATGTCTGGAGTGTTCCCGAACCGTAGCGTAACAAACTTAAGGTCTTAGCGACGCTAGGAGATAGGTTCTGGAATTTTATAGGTTTTTGTTGGAGAGAGAGAAATGATCCGGAAAGAGTTCCGGTGGTCCGGAAGGAGTTCCGGGGAGATGTGGAATGGTTCCGGGAATGTCCGAAAGTTGTTCGGGTGGTTCCGAAATAGTTTCGGAGTCATGGGATATTGAATTATATATAAATATATTAATTATGAATTAATGGGATTTTTATATTAATTTAATATTAATTAAATAAAGGAAAAGGGGGGGCTCCCACCTACATGGGCCCAAGAGGGGGAAACCGCACCCTACAAGGAAGGGGGAAGGCTTGGGCCTCCTAGTCCGAGTTGGACTAGGAGTGGGACAAGCCCAAGGGGGGTTCGGCCGAACCCCCCCTCCCCTCTCCTCCTTTAGTCCCACATGGGGGAGCCAAGGGGGTTGGCACACCCCCTTCCCCCTTTATATAGCAAGGCATATTAATTGATTTAATTCATAGGAAAATCCAATTAATTCCCGATTTCTCTCTCGATCTCGTGGTTCCCAAGTCGGAGCCGCGCCGAGCTGAGGAAAGGGGGTCTCTCTCCACCTAAGCCATACCGCAGAGCGTCGTTGCTCTGCGGGATTCCAGATAAGATCTACTCCTGCGATTTCAGCTGGATCTGAATGACCGGGAGTTGTCGCTAAGCTCCGTATGTTTGCGAGTGCTCGGAGGCTACTCTTTTGAGGAGCTTGGGCGACGTCGTCTCGCCCCCTGCAGCTGCCGCGCCATCTCCCCCTGCTGTCGGCGCACTAGCCCCGGTGCTGGCGCTCTGCCTTCTTTCGCCCGACGCCCGTCGACGCAGATCATCGTCGACACCCCGGCATCATCGACTTCGACATCGCGGCAAGTTCTTCGCGACCTCGAGGTCGGCTACGTACGACTTCATCGTCAGCGC
This sequence comes from Poa annua, assembly GCA_026929855.1. Taxonomy (NCBI): domain Eukaryota; kingdom Viridiplantae; phylum Streptophyta; class Magnoliopsida; order Poales; family Poaceae; genus Poa; species Poa annua. The sequence continues at coordinate 264,464,069 of CM049427.1, read as the reverse complement.
TTGTGCGGGAGCGTAATCCCCGCTATCGGTCTACATGGAGGTAATGTAACCCGTTCCGCCACCGTTATCGCATGTACTAGATAGATAGATCCTGGCTAGTTAGGGTTTCGTTCGCTAGAAAAATTATTGTTTTCTGCACTGTAACCCCTTCAATTCACGCCGACTTAGGCCCTGAGCCGGCGTCGCGACCATCTTTCTTATTCTTCCACTTCTTTTTGCCGGCATTCCCTTGGAATGCTACGGCCAACTCGTTGGAAGGTCCGGCTTTGTCATCTGCCGCCTGCTTGCGCTTGTTCTTCCGCTTTGGTATGATGTTGACGTCTGGGTCATCGTCCCGGGCGTCGTCATCCGCCGCCGCGTATTGGGCGGCTAGGTTGAGCATCTCACCAAGATCCGTGATTTGCTCACGGACGAGCCGATGACGGAGCAAGGACTTCTTCTGCAGGCCTGTGTAGAAGGCGTGGATAGCCTGTGCGTCCGAAACACCATGACAGTTGGCTTTTTCGGATATCCAACGGTTGACAAAATCTGTCATGGTTTCGTCCGGCTTTTGGATACAGCGTTGCAAATCCGTGTAGGTATTTGGACGCTTGTATGTTCCTTGGAAGTGCTGGGAGAAAACCTTTTCCATGTCGTACCAGCTATGGATAGACTTTTCAGGAAAGTTGTCGATCCAAGCCCTTGCCGTGCCCTCCAACATGAGAGGTAGGTAACGGACGGCAATGAAGCTACTCCCGCCGGCAATTTCTATGGCCATGGCATAGTCGTCTAGCCATGAATCCGGCTTAACGAGGCCGTTGTACCGAGAACAGTTTTTTGACACTGACGTCATGTCCTTAGGGAACGGCTCTCTGCGGATGGCGTCACCGAAGCACTTTGGTCTAGAGTATAACGGCTCCTTTCCTCTTGCTATGTCTTGTAGGCGGTGTCGTGCGTCTTTTGGATCGAGTTGTCGTGCGCCTCTGTTTGTGTCTGGCTCGTCCTGCGCTGCCCGGCTTATGCTGCGCCTGGGTCCTTCTGCCTCCTCTTTCCTCTTGCTGCCGGTGCTACGCTGCGGAGACCGGCTTCGACCTCTCCTGGGAGGGTCGTTGCCGACATCTTTCCTAGGCGGCGGCCTATTGTTCCGGCTACCGCCGTTGTCGCGTCTTGGCTGGGATGGAGGTGGCAGGTATCCTCTGCTTCCTGTCCTTGAATTCTCATCCCGCCTTGTCTTTGGCGGTGGCGTCTTCTTTGGAGGTGGCGTTGCCTTCCTTTTGTCGCCATGGCTACTGGAGCCAGACGGGCCTTCGGGGTCGCCGCCAGGTGCAGCTTTGCACTTTCCTGCTTAGACTCTAGGTCTCCCCCGCGAGCATCCGCCATGTGGCCGTAGGAATCAACGCGAGCTTGTTGTTCTAGGGCCTTGCTTACGAAGTGTCTTGCATTGGCCAGCTTTTCTTCCGCCGTGTAAGTTTTGTCGTCCAGGGTATCTAGCGCGGCGGCCGCGTTGAGGACGGGGGTGCAGAAGACAACATCTCCCCTTCTGTCCACGCGTTGTGGTGCCATACGCCAGTCGAACCCGAGAGCTTGAGCCGCTGTCGTTGCTTGTGTTGGAGGCTCCTTGCCACGGCGGTTTTTTGATGACCTTTTCTCCTCAAAGAGTTGCCGGCTTGTTCTGGCCGACATCTTCTCCTGTTCTTTCTCGATCTTCTTCGCAAGGCTCTCAACGTGCTCCTCTCTTTTTCGCAGGAAGTCAGAGTGCTTAAGCATGTTAAGCCTAAGCTCTTCCACTTCGTCAAGTGGGGTGTCTTTATTCACCGAGTATTCATGATCTCGTCTACTTCTTTGATGACGGAGAGCAAATCCGTGGGTTTGCTGCTGCCGCCTTTCTCGAGGCCAGTTTTCTTCTTTGCGCCTTGTCGGAACTTTCAATGAGTTGACCGGCAGTGGTGTCGCCGACATCTTCCGTCGGCTTGTTTTGCGCTTCCGAAGCAACTGGGGTTGTCTCGTGACCGACAACAACCATCATAGCCAGCTTGTCAGGCATGTCAGTATCCGTTGTGCCCTCTGAAGGAGCCGGATTACCACTGGAAAAGCGGGTTTTGATCTTCTCTTCGAAGAGACTACCATCATCATCAGAGTCAGAGTCTACGTTGACTTGAACGGTAGATCTGGATCCGTCATCTGACATCGCATCCTCCTGGAGAGCTGGGAGGATTGACTCAGGATCGTTGTTTTCCGACTGGGAGTCTGATCCCAGTCCGACAACTCCGACGAAGTGGAAATCAGATTCGGCCGACTCCTGGGAGAAGGCGGATTCAGATCCATCTTGTCGGTCGACTGCTTGGTCGAAGGGTTGGTGGGTGGGGTTGTAGAAACGCGGTAGGCCGTACGCCTCTGGCGTATACCCGATGAAGATGTCGATCCCTCCGATCGGTACGATTGCGCATCCGATAAGGTAGTCGTCCGCCGGGAGCCAGGACTCATCCGAGTTGACGTAGCTGTGGCCGCCATACCTTGTGACGCGACCGACGGCGATCTGCTTGCCCACGCCGCCAAGTGTTCCCGCCTGGAACGTGACGCCAGGAACCTTATGCCCCACGGTGGGCGCCAACTGTCGTGGTATCGGCATAATTGATAGGAGACGGGGGTCCTCTAGCCTACGTATGGATCGTGGGGAAGAAGGTTGGTGTCGTCGAGGATGGGATTGAACACGGCGAGTTTACCTAGCTTTGGATCCCACAGCGGTGGCGAGATCCTACGTGCTGCTATAATTCACTATGAGGCAATAGCCGTGAACAGGTTACAATGTGTATGATGCGTATTGAAGCGTGCCCTAAAGGCTCCCTGGTGGCCGGCTTATATAGGCGGCCAGACCCCAGGGTACAAGGCAAATACTTGTCCGGCAAGTAAACAGAGTCCTAGACCTAGCCGGCTTAGTCGCCGCCTTCCGTCTTGGGCTTGGTGGTTGGATGGGCTTTGGCCTTCCGCCTTCCTTGGACCGTCCGCCTACTTCCTTGTACGTCAGCTATCTGGGCCGCCCGGCAGGATTCAGCCTTACCACCCTTGGGCCACCCTGGACTAGCCGGATTAATCCATGTTGGTTATACCCTTAGTTGATATATCCCCAACAGGAGCCGCGCCGAGTAGAGGAGGGGGATCTCTTCCACCATAGCCTGATGCCACGCTGCTGGTGTTCCGGTCCAAGTCTTCCGCTGCTCGTCCTGGACTGGAGCATCGGGGGCCGTCGTCTCCACCGTATGTGTGTGACGCCCTGCGAGGTGCTGCGCTTGCGGTACTCGGAGGCCTACTTCCTCCACCCGACCTTGAGGTCATCTTCGTCGTCTTCGTCGCGCCGAGTTCTCCGCGACCTAGAGGTCGGCTACGTCGTCTCCGTCGTCAACGCTTGTGCGGGAGCGTAATCCCCGCTATTCGGTCTACGAGGGTATGTATTCCGATCTCCGCTGTACTTCTATATCTGCATAGTGTAGATCTTGGCTAGTTTAAGGATATCGTTGCTAGGATTTTTTTTTTCTGCACACGATCCCCTTCAACTTCACCTCCAGATGTAACGTTCAGGAGAGATTTTATCGGTCAGCGGTTGGTTGCATGGCAAACCCTTTTACAGAGGTTGGCCAATGTACAACTTTCAACCGGGCCAGACGAATTTCGATGGAACCTACAGAAGAATGGTAATTTTTCGGTAGATTCTATGTATAATGCTTTATCCCAGTCTCATATACCGGTTGATAATTGCAAGTTGCTTTGGAAGATGAAGATACCACTTAAAACCAAGGTGTTTGGATGGTACCTTCGTCGTGCAGTAATTCTAACCAAAGACAATCTTGCGAAGCGGAATTGGCAGGGGAGTAAGAATTGTGTTTTTTGCCATCAGAATGAAACAATAAAACACCTCTTTTTCAATGTCGATTCGCAAGATCTATATGGTCAATCATCCAAGTAGCACCTAGCCTTTATCCCCACGCAGTGTGACCAATATCTTTGGGAATTGGTTACACGGTATTGATAATAGGTTTAGGAAGCTTATTAGGGTGGGAGCGCTTGCCATTATTTGGTCGCTATGACTGTGTAGAAATGATAAAGTGTTTAACGATAAATTGTCTTCTCCTTTGCAGGTTATCTACCGGTGTACGGTACACTCCGTTCATGATCGTCTCTTCAGCGAGTGGAGCACCGAGACCTATTTACGGAGGTCTGTGCACGGTTGGAGTCCACGGCGAAGGATACTTTTTCCCTTCATGGATGGCAGCATAATCTACGGATTCAGCCACCGCCATGCGTAGTTGCATTTGCTCAAATATGATATATATAATACGCCTTATTAAGTTTTGAATTGTGTACTATGAGACAGCTGTGTGCATCTTAGTTATGCAGATGGTAGGTGTAAACGTTTAATATTTTTAAGTAATAAAGCGCCCTTTATCGAAAAAATGTGCGCTACTACCGATGCCCTTTCATGGGCGGCAGTAAGGTATTAAGGTAGTATATTGTTTCTCTCATTTTTTTCTCGTGGTACTGTTTCTCTTTATTTTGTTTTTTATAAATGAGCCATTTTCAAAATATGAATATCTGAAAATTTGAATGGACTGCTCCTACGGAAGCCTGAGCTGGCAACTCTGCATCCTACAAACTCTGCAAGCAAGCACGATACACTTATTAATTGGAGTTGCTTTTTCCATTGAGGGTTAGTTTCTAGCAGAGAATACCTTTGTCATCGGTAGCAATAATGGGAGTTTTCGTGATCACAGTGGCAGTAGGATGCAAGAAAAGGGAGTCAACCAAAGGAATGTTCCAAGACTTCTATCTAGGGTAGCCATGTCTCTGACAATCGCCCAACAGTAGTAGTCTCCATGTTGAAGGATTAGAACACTAAACTAAACAGAGCCTAATTAGTACCCCAGACGGGAACACTCGACTTGGGTAATCCAAATCAAGGAATTGTGGAATGCATATAGTAAGCCATGGGGCTCCTTTGCAATTAATCATTCAGGCTGCAAAAGTATAAAAGGTCGTGGTGTACAACATGGATTTGTCAAATGCCGATCCACTCTTCTCATCTTGGTTTGAAATGTTCGAGCTTCTAGGCTTTGAGGCATGGAAGAAGGATCGAAAGAAAACGATGACCCACATAAATTCCTCATAATAGAAGTGAGCTCCCTCGAATAGTTCACCATATCGATCTTAATATATAGATGTGAGGCACTAGGGGGCCTGCAGCAATCTTTCGACCATAAAATATTAATTAATAGGTGGATATTGTTGATGTTATGATGGAGAAGTATTACAATTTCGTCACACCCTAACATTTTTAGCTGCAAAATCACCGACGATGGAATCAATATCATCCAATAAATTCTGCATAGAGTTACCAAACCATTTAGCCTCTCTTGTGACATTGTAGATCTCAAATAGTTCAATAATTTTAACTTTGAAAAGCTTCTTTTGACAGATGCGACAATCACGAGTATAGTAAATAAGATCCGATAAGCAACACAAATTAAGGAATAAATAAATTATGAACAAGACGGTGTGAAAGATCAACAAGCAGCGGGTCTACTGGAGGCTGAAGCGACTGGGATCAGAATAGATAAATCAATTGAGAACTGCAGCGGATCGTCGATGCAGGCAGGGCATCCAAGGCCAGCAGGAAATCAGGACTCGCGCCGGCGCCGGCGCCGGACGGGATCGATCACGACGGGATATCAAGAAATCGATTCGTCACACGGCAGGATCGATTCGTTATACGATCAGGCGCAGGCTTCACGTATCGCCGGCCGTACGCAGCACGTCTCCGACTCGATCAGATTTGCATGTCCAGCTGCTACGTTGGCAAGGCCCAAAATTTCTGGCCTACGGTATATATACAGGCCTGCATACATATACCTGGGGGACCCCCAAAAAAGCCATATACCATTAATTTAAAGTCGGATACATTGTGGCGTCTTTAAGTTTCCATAATACTACACAATTGGACTAGAAATCCGTCGAACAGTTCACTGATAGGATCTTCATATATAAAAGCTGAGAGCATCTCTAGCAGACATCGTATTTTTCACGGAACTGCATTTTTCCGGCGAGAATGCGGGACGGGCCCAGTTCGGTGCGCAGAATAGAAACCGTAAACGCGGCCCGACCTGCATTCCAATTCCAGGTCACCACAAGTCGAACAGCCGGGATGCTTTTAATGCGGATACACGGTTGATTTGCAGTCCCAACTAGGGGTGTAAACGGATCGGATCGGATCGGATTTTGTCTTTACCATATCCTATACCATAATGTTTCATCGGATTCGGAGCGGATCGGATAATGACCGGATGCGGATTCGGATGCGGATATCCGTGATGGCGGATTCGGAGGCGGAAACGGAGCGGATTCGGACCGGTAACAAAATTAATCGGATAGACACGTGTACAATTAAATTTTCAAACCATACATAAAAAAATAATTGTTTGATAAGTTAATAACTAACCAACTTGTAATTTATAGTCTTTACAATGATTATTTAAGTGAGATGTTGTTCGACTAACAAATTTGACAACTTACTAGTTTCAAATTATGCTATATTAGACTAGACAATTCGGTAGAAAATCAGATTATTCGGATTCAAACCATCGGATAATCCTATTTAAATTTCGGATAATCCAAATTTTATGCTATTTTACATACCATATCCGGGTGTCAACTTCGGAATCGGATATCCTTATCCGGCGGATTCCTTAAAACCGGATATGGATTGTTGAAAACGGTTTCGGAATCGGATATGGTGCGGAAATTATCCTATCCGTTTACACCCCTAGTCCCAACCCATTCCCCTCCACCGCCAACCCTAACCGCAACCCCCCCCCCCCCATTTCTCGCCGCCAACTGCTCCTTCTCTCCAGCCGCCTTTCCCCGCCACCATGGACCACCTCCCGCCGCACCTGCAAGCCGAGCGGTGCCGCTACGTCGCCTCCCACGCCGTGCAGAAGCGCTCGGCCTTGAGGTGGATCTACCGGAATCTCCCGGTGCCACCGTCGCTCTAGCGGCGGGAGACGGAGGAGTTCGACCTCCTACCCGGCCTCAACGGGCACGCCCTCCCACCACCGCCCACGTCGGCCGCTCCGCCCGCTCCGGCCACGCCCTCTGCCACATGGGCCCCTCACGCCGGCCGCTCCGCCCGCTCCGGCCACACCCTCTGCCACCTGGTCGCTGACCTCCTATGGCAGCTGGATTTCCACGGGGTCATCGTCGCCGCCAACTCCGACATTGCAGGCGCGCAAGGTCGCTGTCGATGCTGACGGCTTCCAGCTCTATGATCCCGCCGCCTTTGATTCGGCGGTGACCCGCGAGGACTTTGTCCCCGACGAGGTCCTCGAAACAGCCACCGACGTCGTCCACTCATGCTCCACCAACGAGGTCCAGGCCGACGCCAAGCGACGCCGCCGCGAGCAGGAGATCGACGCGCTCCTGCTTGACCAGGGCCTCGAGAAGGAGGTCGGCGCCAAATCGAGCAAGGGCAAGGCGGTGGTCGTCTACGTCGACGACGACTCCTCCCACGAGGAGTGAAGCGGCCCGACGACGGCGCCACCGCACTTAGGGTTAGGGCCGCGTCTGCATTTTGGCTGATCGAGCCTGCTCCGACGAGTATTCGGGCGAGCACGCTCCGTATGCAATGAATATCTGCCACGGACTTTGCATTTTAAATATGCAGTTTCAGTTTGCAGATCTGCGCGCGACACTCATCGGCATGTATACGACTTTTTCGCAAACTGCATATCGCGTTTGCAGGTTCAGATTTTGCAGGGTCTTGCTCTGAGGCAATAGGGGGCCGGCAGCTATCTTTCGACCATAAGAAAATTAATTAATAGGTGCATATTGTTAATCTTATGATGGAAACATAAGTGAATACGATGCCAGCAGCAAAGGCTGAGAAAACAATATACAGTTGTCTGTCACGGTAAAGAAAAGAGTGTTACTTACTTATTTACTTGAAACTACCTAATTAAGCTCCAAACAGGACAGCATCATGTTGCTCCAAAGAACCTAGTAATTGTGCACGTGCAATGCACGTGTAACCTTAGGATATAGTATCAAAATTTACTTAAGTAAAAGATAAATTCCTTTACTATCCAATTTGTTGTATTGTTATGGTAATTTTTTAAATCGTAAAATCGGTTACCAATTCAATTAATTTGTCATGACGCAGTGAAAAAATGATGAAGCAAGAAAAATAAGTAATCAAACTGATACAAACTTGTTATATATCAATTATGAAAATAAACACTGATCCACACATATGACGCTTAAATTAAAACATCACCGATCAATAAAAACTGGCCACTCTATTTATTACTTCTTGTTATTCTGTACATACATATCTAATCCACATCGTACATCTTGTTCACTCGATTGTATGCCCTCGGTCATATTTTCCACACGTGTCTTATTTTCCGCGTGCATTATGCTCTCGGTTATATAAGAAAATGTATGCTTTATGGAGGAAGCGTGTGCGCGCTAGATCCACCTTCAAACTTTTTCTTCTTTGATAGAGGTTATTCACTCGGATCAACATGGCCATCGTAGATGTCCCTTTTTAGTAATACCAATTTTTTTACATTCTCCAGTATCGATATGTCAACACGCAGCTTCGCCCTAACACCTAAGACATAAGCAAAATGCCATGGAGAGTATAACATAAAACAAATCAGAAACATATTTTGTCTATATTGAGTCTTTAATTATGGTCGAGGAGATAAAAACAAGAGTATGTTTGTCCAGTCTCAGTTGTGAGGGTAGTTGTATATGGGCTATCAAGTGACCCTGGAAAATAATCTTAAAAAATAAATTTATTTTTGGATATAATATTAAGATGCATATACGAAGTAAATCTTACTTGATGTATGGTCAACTTCCATGTTGTAAGAAATATGATGTTGTAGCGCTATCTAATACGGAAAGGTTATGAGATGAACTGAAAAGCATATTAATTTAGACCAGGAGTGTGCACACAGATTGTCACCAAATATTGCCTTTGAAATTAGAGAGATCGCATGGAATATTTCTTATTTTCTACTCTGCATGGGTCAGCACATTAAGAATATTTTTCTAACTTGAATGGCAAAGATTACATTATGTTAGGTTCTAAGCTAAATAAAAGAGAAAAAGCTTATCATCATATCTTGTTGTCCATGGCATCCCATCGTTCAAAACGATAGTCAGAAATATTTAATGAGATGATAAAACAAAACCATGCAGATACTTACTTGGTCGTGCATTTGGAACTTTCTGTTACACAAATACCGGGTATAAATGCAACATTAGAATATCAAGAAAGGTGTCTCATATTGGCTTAACTCCTCCAAGGTGCATACATAGTCAGTTTCCTAGAAAACAATTTACCCAAGTGATGAAAAACTGAACATTCATGATTCAAAAGCAAGAACTACAAGCAGGCTAAAGTAAATTTAAAGAGCAAGATCAGGAGTAACTTGCAATGGAAAGAGAGCTATATATTTGACACCACTAATATAAAAAGAGCGAGAGAGTGAAATCCATTTCATTGATGTACACCACTAATTGATTAAGTACACTGCTGTGTTTATCTTCACGTTGACAGGCAACTACTATGAATTAACATGTTAGTGCGCCTTGAAGCAGCAAGGCAATTGACAAGCAGTTCAGAGTTATCTAACCTCCACATGATGCACTGTTTTAATTTGGGTCTGCCTCATGACATATATTTGAGGATGGTGCTGGATAGCTTAAATACTTATGGTCTGGCTCAAGTTGTTTTTTGGTCTGCCTCCTGCAGAAAACTGAATCTGTATGGAGTGCCGAGTGTATCATTTAGTAATCCACAACTTAAATATTAACCACTGAACTGTAATGAAAAAGGTCAAATGTAAAATCACGAGGAAAGTTTATAGACATTTAGTATGTACGGAAGGGAGAAAAATCATGCGGAGAATCATGTTAACTGGTTTGGCCAAGCTCATATTGCAGCAATGTTCCATGCATGCACCAGGAACAGATAGTATCCCAAAGAATAGAACATTGGTTATGAATTCCGTAATTTACATAATGTCATTTCTTTATACTACAGATGCCTCAGCAATAAAAATATGTAACGTAAAAATAAAGCTTAGGATACCATTGCAAGAAAAGGAATTTAATCAGTGCATACAAACGATAACATTTAGGTAAGTAAATCATAAACTTTAACAGAATTCCATGGACTGACTGTATTGGGCATTACTGATAAGTGTTATCTCTCCAATTAGGTATTACATGGAATGTTGATTGGGAACAACCCCAGTACCTGAATGCTTACTGAAATGTGGAAATGAATACCAGAACTTCACCTAGTTGGAAGCTACAAAAGAAATACAAATTATTTCAGTTATTGAAACTGTAATTCACATAGTTTTTTCGATCTGCAATGTATCATGAAAAATAATATTTAGTAAAATCAAGTCGTGAGTGTACGAATAGATCTCCATTGTTCCTAATGTCTAAAGATGGAAAAAGATTAAGTCAAAAGTGTTGATGTTAATCAAATGTTAAGGCATGACCGAATCATTGATCATGCAGTTGCATATGCATCTTTGGCCTTCTCCTTCGTGGGTTCAGCCCTCAGTTCTCCCGCGATCCATCTGCCCCGCCACACATTGGTTATACCGACGCCCATCGCCCAAAATACTAAATCTCTAGTCCCTAATTTAAGAAAGTAATTATCAGTTAATTTTTTCAATTGTGAATCACTGTGTCTTAGTGGAGTGGATTTGTGGGTGCAGTGGCGGCGTGTAGACTTGCTGATGGCACGGCTTGACAGATCGAAGTTGACGCCTCCACGGCAGCTTAGCTGTGTCTCGATCTTTGACAAGCTATTCATTAATAAAGTTTAACTGTTACTCGGAACAAAATTGCTGGAACTCGTGAAGGAAGAACTCTAGAAGAGAATCAAACATACCTGTTGGCCTGCGCTTTCTTGGAGGAGACCACATGCAGCCGAACCATTGTAGAACCTTAAATCAGAATCGACGTAAACATACCCCCAATTAATAATGCCAGATGCACAAGTTGTAAACTGCATCCGCTGCTGCAAATTCATCAGGGAGAAATGCTCCTGCGCTTTTCCGGAAGTTTGTTTGCACGAATTTTAAAGCACATCAATGGCTGTGATTAGGGGTGGAGATTAATCACAACCATTGATGTGCTTTAAAATTCGTGCAAAAAAACTTCTAGAAAAGCACAGGAGCACTTCTCTCAGGTTTATGTACATACGATACCTACTTTGTGTGCTGGAACTTGAGCACGTCGCGGCCGAGCGTGGCGTTGGTGGGCCGTGTGGCTGGTAGGCGGCGACAGATCCCGTCTCAGCGATATTCCAGTCCGACGCTTTGGCGTGAGTAACGGGAGGTGCAAATCGCGTATGAGCGACCTTCCAAGCCAACGGGTCGTCGTGGAGAATGGGACGGCGGCGGCATCCACGATCCTCATGCGTCCGAGCAATCTCAGTCCATGGCAGATCCCGCTTTGGGGGAACAAGGGGCGCCTCGCCCCGAGGAGAGCCCGATGAATAGAAACGCCCGGTGGGATCCTAGGAGATGATTACGGGATAGTTATATCTTTTGAGAAAATTACGGGATAGTGGTTTTGCTTCGCGGCCGTGGACGTCTAGAGCGGAGCGGACAATGTTTTACCGTCAAACACTGTGTCAACAGGAATCGTTGGATCTGATGATCTGAGGGTCAAAATCATTTGGATCACACCCTCTGGGTTGTTTTATATTAGTGGAGACGGAGATACAACAGCAATCTGTTTAGATGCCTTGTTGTGTGTACAAGCTCAATCAGAATTCAACAAATATAATAAGGCATCTGTAGCACAGCGATTATTCAAGACAAATTAAAACTAGGGATCCCATCAAATTACGACTATGCTAACAGGCAATGCAACTTCCCTGCGATGCTTCTTCTACACTAACACTAGGCTTCTTTTTTTTTGAGGGGAGCCGCGGCAAACAGCATAGGTAGAGAACGTAAGAGATAATGTGTAGCGTACCTGCACTTTAAATAAGGCAGATACCTGTGTATAGTGCAAATCACTGGATCGATTCATTTGCACACACAGTTTACGATGTAATATCACAACAAAGCGTCAATTTTATTACATCGATGATCCAGAATTAGAAAATATTTGATACAAGTTGCATAGCATAAACCTAGCATTGAAAAGTACACAGCGGAAATACAATAGCAGTGAGTCTCTATAACTTTCATGCTGCCACAAGCGAAAACATGTTGGTTGTAGACTCGAAACCTTTAAACGAAACCTCACTCGTCATCTGATCAAATCTGCAATAAGAAAAATATTGCAACAACGTGGGTCAGATTCCATTATAAATGGAGTCTGGCAAGTGACACTATGGTGGACACTTAATGGAATAACTCTAAAGCCTATATGCATATTTGGCTAGTGGAGTTCAAGGCTAATTTGCATAAAGCCAATTTTTCCTACTATTTTGAAAACACTTTTCTTGAAATCAAGACGAGTATGGCATGAAAACCATAAATCTCATCTTCCCTTGTTCACCCATCAAGTTTTACTTCTGAAGTTGGAATGGTGGAATCCTCCGTTGACTCCGTGATCAGCTGCTCAAATTGTCCGTACCGGGGACACGGCTAAGTACTTAGTTTTACACTCTGCAGAGGTTGTGCACTTTCACCATTGAACCCATTCAACCCAAGGTATCCTTTACACACCATTTGTGATAAGGAAAGGAGAGAATGAGACGAGATCTTTCAGAAGCATTTTCCCTCCCACTCTGACTTGATCCGTTCCACCTAACATCCCCCTACATCTGCTTGTCAAGCCGGAGAGAGTCCACGCAACATAATTGATCAAGCCAGAGCCCATATGGCAATGGCTGCACTGGAAGCAATCGTCACTCGGAGTTCTTCAGATTCCTCTGTTCCTGGGTGGCCATTCACAAGTGTACATACTACAGGAACCATAGACATGGGCCTGAGTAGCCACTCAACATAAACCATACAACCACTTACCACCCAGGTGTTTCATTCTTAACTTAGTAGAATTTAGATTTTCACAAAACAACAGTTGCATAGCATCAATAATTCTACTAAGTATTGCATAGGAACCTAGACACAGGAATAAGGAATTCTACACAGGTTTAGCATAGCAATACTATCCTACACATGCATATAAAAATACACTAAGTAATGCATATAGAAATAATAGGAAGTTTATGAGGTGTGCCACTTGCCTTTGAATGTTGTCGTTGTTCACAAACTCTTTTCAACAACGAACGTTTGCTCTCCGTTTAATCTAAACAATAATAGCAAACAACAATACAACAATCAACAAACAACAATCATCAAACATACATGCTCATATCAAATGAACAACAAGTTTTGTAAAACTCCTAAGGAAAACATGTCATGTATGATATGCAATTTATTTCTAAGGGCTAGAGATGCATGTTATGCTATGAAAATCTCTTAAGTTAATGCAAAGCAAATAGGTGGGTCAAGAATGACTAAGGACTAAGGTCTTAAGTTGGATAAACATACTTTGTTTTATATCAACTTGAAACAAGCACTCTAATGGCTTAACCATGATGTGCAAAATACTTAGAGAAAAATACTAAGTCTATAAGGTGATCCACAATTACTATCAACTCTTTGTAAATTGGATTTTCGCTAAAGTGAGAGAGACAGACACCCGGCCAGCCACTTAAATTGTGGAACAGGTCTCATGTACGTGGACATGTAAGGTTTGTTTCCAGGCCGCTTCATCCCACTATGCCGCTAGGATCCAACAACTTCAAGATGATAACATCATGATCAAAATTTGTTTAAGTCTAAAAGACAAGATCAGGAAAGAGGGAAAAGATAGAAAGAAAGATGTAGTTGTCCTCCAGGCTTCATCTCCAGACTTGTAACTTTCTTATGGATGATGTCTTGATTGAGTTCTTGGTAGTCTTGATGAATCTTCAGACTTGATGATTTTTGTATCCTCGAGGCTGGTCTTGGATGTACTTAGTCTTCATGAAGTCTCGGAGGAGAGGAAATGACAGAGAGAGAGACTTAGAGAATAAAAGGGGGTTGGCCTTCTTGAACTTCTCCTCACTTTTCTTCCAAGTACTTGACACCTTTGGGATGCTTCCAGAGTCTATTTTCTTCTAAGTCCTTCATGAACTTCTTCTTGATTTTCTTCTAAGTGTTTCTTCTCCTTGAAGATACTTCTGAAGTCTTGTTTTTGGCTAAGTCCTTCATTGGTCTTCCAGCTCCATGTTGAAGATTACTAAGTGTCTAAGTGTATAGCACTTTTCCCAAAATACTAAGTTTGAAAATAATCCTAACTTGGAGAAAATGGGGAGGAGTTTTCCTTATGGAAAATATAACTATAAAATATGCTAGGCATGAAATGAAATTTTAAATCACAAGCAACATAACACTAATTTTTGTGAATTTTATAACATATGCATAAAGTTATAATTGCAATTTAATTAGTTTCTAATTTGCAAAACATAATAACAAGAAACATATAGATTAAAGTTTTATGTGTTTTATATTTTATAACACAATTTTCTTTATAGACGGTGTTAATAGCCAGAGGTGGTTTAATTATATTTAATGCAATTTTATTTAATCAAAAATAATATTTCTATAAATAGTTATGTTGAAAATATTCAAGCTATTCAAATTAAATATATAACTATGAATTCATTCAAAAATTACTCAAAGATATTTTATAGCAGTGGCATTAATTTACAAATATTCTAAAGTTTCTAAAACAATTTTATTTGCAATTTTTGGATTTATAGATTTAAAGTTATTACAAATATACTCCAATTTCCATTTGAATTTTGAATATTTTATACTAAGTCAAATTTGAATTTTGTCAGATCCAAAATATTCTACATGTCAAGAGCTTTCCAAATATATAAAAATTATTAAATTTGGAGTTGTGGTTAAAAAGTTATAGATGTTTTAATTACATGGACTAATCTGCAAAACTTCCAATTAAAATTAAAATAGAAAAAGAATTACACGCTGGCGCTGACTGTGCAGGCCACGTCAGTGCTGACTGGATCTGACGAGGCACTGACTGGGCATCGACGTGGCTACTTCCTATTCGCTGATACCGGTTCGGAGGGAGATCTAATCTGGGCCGGAGGATTTGAATCGGACGGTGGAGAGGCGTTGACCATACCTGGGCGGCGGGATCTCGCCGGAGTCGTGAGGGACGACGGCGCCGGCGCTCGGTCACGGACGGATTCGTCGCCACGGTGGTTTTCCGTACGCGCGGAGGGCGGCTTCCGACTCGGCGATCCAAAACAAGAAGAATGGCGGCGACGGCCAGATCCTCCTCTTCCCGGAACGTGGTGGACGAGAAGATGGAGGCTCGGCGGCTCCGGCGATTCGGTCCGAGCACGAGACACTCCGTTCGGCTGCGAAAGGAGACGAGGGAAGGAGTTAGGGGATGCGCACGGACGCGAGGAAGAGGTAGGAGGGCTCACAGGCAACGGGGAAGGCTCACCTCACCGGGGAACAAAGAAAAATGGCGGCGGCAACAATGGAGTTCCGGCGAGCTTTTCCGGCGGCCTGGCGGCGTCTTAGGGGCTAGGGTTTGGGGCGAAAGGAAGAGGAGAGTGCGGGGTTTATATAGGCCGAAGGGGACAAACGAATCCGCGACAATCTCGCTCGATTTTGGAAGGAGATCGCCGGCGGAAATCTCGGCTGGAGGTTGAAGAAGATCTGCTGACGTCAGCATGACGTCACAGGTATTTTCTTTTCTGATTGTTCTATTTTATTTATATCTTTTTATTTATAACTCCAAATGATGTCAAATAAAATTCTAAAAATTTGTAAAATTATTATCTTTCTGTTAAACCAATTGTGGGCATGTTTTGAATATTTTTTGAAAAATAATATTTTGAAATATTGATTAAATACAAATTTGACACTTAAAGTCAATTTAGAAATTATATCTTAAATAAATTTTCTTTTGGCTATATAAAATTTGTAAAATACCCCTATTCAAAATATGTTTGAATTTAAGTTATATTAAACTTATTTTGCTGAAATCATTCCTCTTTAATTTGGCATAATATTAAAGGAACTAAATATAAATGATGTTTTAGGAAATATGTAATATAAGGTATTCATTTTTAATTGAAAGTAATTTGTGCAACATTATATTTTATATTATGATAATTCATTTGAAACTTCATAACAACTTTGGAAAAGATTTTTGTTTTAATTCTATTCTTATTTAGAATATATTAATCATTTCATGCTTTGAAAAATAGATGAAATTCATTTGAGCAAATGAAATGTTTATTTGGCTAATTCATTAGTTTAAATTCTATAAAGTTTATAGTTATAAATTACAGAATTTAAATTTTAACACCATGTTTTGAATTTAGTTGAGAGAATGAAAACCATTTGGCAACTAACACCAATTTTAATTAATTTGTAAATTTATAGATAGATATGGCTAAGTGGTTGAAATCAATTTATTATAAGTAACTATTTACTTAAAATAAAATGGATTGTAGTTTGTAAAATACTTGTCAAATTACATTTTAAGGTTTTTGAAACACAGTGGATAATAAAATGTTTAAACTGTGACATTTGAAATATTAAACTCTTTCAATAAGTTTGAAGTCTTTTATAGTTGGTTTCCTTATGCATTTAATATTTTATTTTAATAAAAAGAAAAGTTTGAAATTTCAGTGATTTTTAAATATTATAAAATGTTGGGATGTTACATAATGGTGGCAAAGCACACCAACAGGAGATACATCAGTTCGATCCAGAAGATCAACGTGATACTTTCCGGATGAGACTTGGCCACATGCATCGTACAAGACGTAGAAGACGAACGCCACCAAGCAGCAAATCATGATAGATCCGGACCAGTAGATCATGGCGACGTCCTCTACAGCGGCAGCAGGGGCGGCGACGTAATCGCCACCATCGGGGTTCTCGATGTCGGCGGCTCCCATCGCTCCGATCCACTTCGCCGGCGCACGTCCCTGCAGTAATATATGTATGGATGGATGAAGGATCTGCAGCTTTCGTCGGCCGCCGGGGGAGCTCTAGTTGACGATATGTGCGCTCTCCTACCGATGCGCCCTTTCTCCAACAACACGGATCAAGAACGTATCGATAATACTACAGCTAGGGAAAACTCTTACGGGAGAATAGTTACGGGCTGCCGTGCCATCCTAGTATCCTACATGGATCACGGTGGTTGTGGTCTCTAGCCGCTTCTGTTTCTTTTGTTTAAGATCCAAGAAAATAGAGGCTCGGCCTTTTCTGTCGTAAACAGATCGACAATCTTCATCAGAATTAGCTGGTAAACATTGCAGCAGTATCTTCGTCATCACAAGCTGCCTATGATATGACCGCGCTGGTCTAGGCGAGGGAGAGCTCACCGGCCGGACCGCGCGCTGCCGGGAGCTCGCCGCCGCGCCTATAGAAGGGGTTAGACCACCGTACCACATGCCGGAGGAACCTCTCCTCTTGAAAGACATGGGATGGGGACAGTGGCGGAGCCAGGAATTGAGACGGGGGGCGAACAGTAAAAGGTGTGCCACCGGCAATTTTTTTTTTTGACAACACATGTAATCATCAATTGTATGGAACGAACAATGTAAATAAGTCGAAACTTCACAATCTTAAACCTCACAAAATTTAGGCAAAGGCAAGTGTATTCAACACAAAAAAAGGTTCAAACATATTTTCAATTTCATAACTCATCAAGTACGACTAACAATGACATAAAAGTAACATAAAAACAACTTAACAATGACATCAAAATTCAAGTATTTTGCTACAACAATAGACATCAAAACTGAAATTTGAAAAAGAGGGAGAAAGAACCTGCTCTTCTTGTCCCTGACGCTGTTGGTCGTTTGTGCCGTCGCGCCTCCGCCTGCCGTTTTGAGATGCCGACGCTGCAACTTCCTCTGCATCGTCCAAGTCAAATGCATCCAACCGTGCTCCAATAGCATCCCAAATCCAGCTCCCCATCTCCGGCATCCATTTGTGCTGAAATAGCTTCCCAATCCAGCTCCTCATCTCCGTCCATGGCCTGACGTCGGCACAGTTCGAGCTCGACCTCACCCTGGTAGTCACGACGGGAAGTGGGGAATCACCGAATCAAGCAGGGAAAGCGGGGGCGGCGCGGATGGGATTGGGAAATAGGGCAGGAAAGGATGGGATTACGAACCTGGGAGCAGGGAACAATGAGGCACGGAACGGCGGCGGCTACAGGCGACGGATCGAGCAGGGAGCAATGAGGGGCGGCCCGGCCGGCGACGGATCGGAGCGAGGAGAGAGGAGCAGAGATGGGATTGGGAATCGAGCGACTCGTGCGAGGCGTCGACTCGTGCGACTGCTGCTCGTAACTGCCTGTTTTTTCTTTTTTTATCCCTCCTTTTCACATATATCAGGTATATGAATACGTATAGTAAAAAAATTAGCAAAATCTGAGGGGGGGGCGGCCGCCCCACCTCGCCCCCCTGGTGGCGCCGCCCCTGGATGGGGATACTTGAGATGCGATGGAAAAGCCTTCCGAGAGCAAGACGAGGCGGTTTCATTCATCTACGAGTACTTGCTTTTTTAATTATTTTCAAATTTTGAATCTTTCTCGAAAATTGGACTATTTTTTAATTTAAAACAATTTTCAATTCTGAATCATTGTTTTTAATAGACACATAAAGAAACAGAAAAAAGAAAAGGGACTCAAATGAAAAAAATCGGAAACTGAAAAAAGACCAAGCAAAGATCACGAGACCCTTACCTACATACCCGCCCACGCATACTCGTAGCCAAACACATCATCAAATCCCACACGGATGAACCAAGTCAACTACTCTTTTCATTCTAAATTAGATGACTTCTATTTGTCCATATGTGGATATATCTATACATATAACATGTCTAGATATATTAGTATATGGAAAATGAAAGTTGTTTAATTTGAAAGGGAGGGCGTAGTAGAAAGAATCAATTGAGAGTGGTTTGAGGTGCGACCGTTTTAGGCCTTGTCTTCCTTCTACAAAATTTAACAAATCTTTAGGAGACCAGACGGTAGGGGAGGGGGGGGGGGGGTAGGGATACGGGCAACCCGAGGTGATGGAGGTAGGAGGCGGGTTGAGGAGTCAACATCGATGACGGCTATAGAAGATCAAGCCCGGAGGAGGACCCACTGACAAAGGCTGCAGCTGACCAAGCTCGACACTTTTACCGTGTTAATCAATGACACTTTAACAGTTTTAATCCAAAAGGTCGAGAGCCCAACGGGACTTAGGCAGTTTCGCCTTGTTAGCCATTGCAATGTCGAAACAGAGGGTGCACTAACTCTTGTCCAAACTGAGAAAACATTTGGTATGTATCGTTATTCGAGTAACATCCACTCAGCAATCGTTTCTAGACCTAGTAAAATATCAAAAGGATATTTGTTGATTTGTGGCAATTTCATTTCAACCCCCAGTGTATACATAACTAAGGACGGTGGAGTCTACTCGTATACTCATATATACATACATAAAAGGACGTACCGAGAAGTCTAAAGCGGTAGGTGCCAACAATTATCAATGGAATCCGATGCTAGCTGCAGGAACACTCAGCAAATAATAATGTTAAGTTTACTTACTAAAATTAAGACCATTCATGTATGCGTTCTCACGATCGGTCGTATACTTTATGATTCCCTTTACATGAAAGTAGGTAGTTGGTCCTACATATTGTATGGGCAATGTCATGTTCTAAGCTTTGATTGTGTGCATGTTAGCTAGCTAATGCTAATACAAAAGAAGATACGACATTATTAAACAACATCGATCTCTTAACAAGCATGGATTACTATATGATGACCAATAGCTAGACTTACATTGATTTGTTCACACTGCACTGCAGTCTATATAAAGCCCCTCTGCTTCCATTATCGATTTCGTATCAGCCATCGATCACTATCGGTTAGTTGCCTTGATATAGCGGTAGCTCGATTCATGACGCACGATGGCTGCTTTGCTTCCACAGAGGTACGTACCGTGTTGGCGATGATTCCATTTTGCAGTTTTTTTCTTCTCATTGTAGTATAGTTCTTGCATTTTCGTTTTGCGGACTGCAATATAGTTCTTACACAATTTTGTCTCTGCAAACTTATTTCTATCAGCATTTATCAACAATGATTAATTAAATTATTAAATCTAGCTTATATGGAGAAACAATCAGCGGTGTAACTGTAAGAACATTTATATATCCAAATAAAGGAAAAAATACTAACATAACCATATACTGATATACCTCAAATTTATTGCTGAAATCGCATCAGAACTCGTTGTTGCTCTGCAAAGTCCAAGCAACATCGAAAATTCAGCCATTGAAAAGGAAATCATTAGAAAAAGGCCTCCTTTTGTGAAGGGCTACTTTCGTCTGCTGTAAGTCCGACACGTGTCGCGATTTCGTTTGACTTCAATTCTCACCTTTCCACCACGCGTGACAAGTGGCAGCTCCCTGGTGGTGGGCAGTGCATTTATTTTGAGATTCTTTTTTTTCAAAATGAAATATCTTGAGAACCGTTTATCCGAATTACGAACCGTTTTCATTTTTGAATTCCTTGCGTCGAGATCTTCAAAACTAGATCCATTGTTGACATATTTCGACGAACTTTTTTTTTGTACTTTAGATTATGTATAGTTTGTACAACCTGTTATGCGTATTTGTACATACAACTCAACATGACTGTAGTTGTACATACAACCTGATCTGTACAACCTGATCTGTTTAGTTGTACGTCCAGTCCTGTTCTGTACAACCTGATCTGTATAGTTGTATGACCTGATCTGTACAATCTGTTGTTTACTTGTACAACGTGGTCTGTGTAGTTGTACGTACAACCATATATGTGTAGTTGTACTAGTTAAGTTTGTTTTTGTACATGGTGTTGTATGTGTTTGTACATCTTATCTACAACTGGATCTAGATCTGGATCTGAAATAGACCCATGTTTTGTACGATCACCACGTGCGGCCTGAGAGAGTGCGTGTGCGGCCCAAACCGACCTTTACGAAGCTCACCCTTTTTCTAGTGATACCCCATTGAAAACCCTCATTTACAAACAGTGCCGCAAGTTGTTGGGGGCCCAATGTCACCCGACATGCGGGCCCAAGCAGCTCACAGGCCCACGTGGCAGACTCACAGAGCAGTCCTGCTCGCGTGATTGGATGGGGTGGGGTTTGTAGCCCACGTGTCAGTGAAACAATTTGTTTTCGGTGGCGGGCCACACGCTGACTCGTCGGTGACTAGGCACTTGGTCCGGAACCCACTGACCGGTGGACCCCAGAGTGACACGCCTCATTGTAGGGGGACCCTTAGCAGCGTAGGCAAACACCCAGATTGCTTCCGCCTCTGCTATTGTATTTGGACACGGCGGCTTCACCGCGCGCCAGGCATTGACCGCCGCCGCCGCCGCCGCCGCATTACCCTCCCTGCTGCCCAAGCGCTCTCCCCGCGGAGATGGAGCTCCGATTCGCCTCCCCACGCGGCGCACTGCCCCCCGGCGCCACTCCGTCGCCCGCCGGGCGGCAACCGCAATCCTCGCCGTCGCTTCAGGTAACTGCCGCCGACTCTTGATTGAGCAAGCAATGCGTGGGGTGAGAAAGGGTTGTTACGCTATGAACTTCTGTTTAGGATTATTGTATGAACTCCTACGTGGTTTCTATTACCTAATAGAAATCGGGGGGAACCCTTATGTCGAAAAAAAAAACTTCTGTTTAGGATTATGAGCTGGACCTCCATGGTTGCAATCGAGGCATAGCAGCAGCCGTCGATGCGTTGTAGTGCCATTTGAAAGTTTTCCTGTCTGGATGTGTCATTACTAGCTAACCAGTTCATCTAGGACTACATACTACTCCACATGCTGGCTTGACTGACCACTTGACCGAATCCGGAAGAAAAAAAGTTGCCGGCTAAGTTGCGCTATATGCTCTACTTACCGGAGTCAATCAAAGCTCAGCTTGCTGCAATTTACTTCTTTCGAATACGATTTTCTAGTTTTTTTTAATATTTTTTTCTTGTAAATCAGCAGGAGGAGTTTAGATGGTAAAATATGATTTTCTTGCTTGCTTTTGTATTTTTTTTCTTGCCATTTGGAAGTTGTCCTATTTATTTGGATGTGTCATTATCAGCTAACCAGTTCATCTAGGACTACATACTAGTACATGCTAGTTTGACTGA
This sequence comes from Poa annua, assembly GCA_026929855.1. Lineage (NCBI taxonomy): Eukaryota > Viridiplantae > Streptophyta > Magnoliopsida > Poales > Poaceae > Poa > Poa annua. The sequence continues at coordinate 264,441,816 of CM049427.1, read as the reverse complement.
ATCCGGCAGAGAAAAGTTGCCGACTGAGTGGCGCTATGGCTAATGATAGTTTCGAGGGATAACCCTTTTCTTATGCTCGACTTACCGGAGTAAATCAACACTCAGCTTGCTGCAATTTCCTCCTTTCAAATACGATTTTCTAGCATGTTTTTTATATATTTTTATTGTAAATCTGCAGGAGGAGTTTAGATGGTAAAATATGATTTTCTAGCTTGCTTTTGTATTTTTTCTTGTAAATCTGCAGACTGCGTTTATATGGTAAAACATGATCTTCTAGCTTGCTAGTAATAACCATCATTTTCTCTCACTGTTGCAGATACAGAGCCACATTTACTCGATGCCGACTCTTCGTCACAAGGCTCATGCCACAATAGGATGCCAGGCTTCTCTGGCCACCAAATACATGTATGCAACTCTGACCTGTATGCTAAATGTGTCACTGCGATCGGGTTCCGACTAAATCCTTCAGATCATCGACCGTTTCTTCTGAGTGCTGGTTCTCAACTCTGTTCTGATTGTGTGATTTGTTACCAGGGAGACAACTGAGGTAGTTGACTTGGACTGGGAAAACCTCGGCTTTGGCCTTGTCAATACTGATTTTATGTACATGGCAAAATGTGGGCCAGATGGGGAATTCTCCAAAGGAGAAGTGGTGCCGTTTGGACCCATAGCACTAAGCCCATCTGCTGGAGTCTTAAATTATGGACAGGTTAGTGAGTGGGTTGGTGGACTTTGGAAGAGCTTGTTTCATATCTGCGGTAGAGTAGGAATTTTTGCCACAGTGAACTAAGTATCGGGTGCGCTTACACAGTGGTTATTTTGTAATGTAGGGGCTGTTTGAGGGCCTAAAAGCATATAGGAAAACTGACGGTTCTGTCCTATTATTTCGTCCGGAGGAAAATGCCATAAGGATGATAAATGGTTCAGACAGGATGTGCATGCCTGCACCAACAGTTCAGCAATTCGTGGACGCAGTGAAACAAACCGTTTTGGCAAATAAAAGATGGGTAAGCATTTTATGTCTTCTCAAGCTCATTTCATTAGGCTCCATATTCTTAAATTCTTATTTAATGTGCTATATTTTTAGGTGCCTCCTACTGGTAAAGGTTCCTTGTATATTAGGCCACTACTTATTGGAAGCGGGGCTGTTCTTGGTCTTGCACCTGCTCCTGAGTACACCTTTGTTATTTATGTGTCCCCTGTTGGGAATTATTTCAAGGTTTGTACTGAGCTTTCACCTTTTACTCACACAAGATACTTAGGCATTCATTTAATACAGAAAGACTCAGAACCTTGTGAAATCATCTCAAGTTGTGTTCATGCCTTCTTAGCGATATAGTGTAGATGAAAGGTAACTGTGCCACAAGAACATATGCATAACACTATCCTCTGTGATTTATCTGGATTCATTTTATTTGTTGCAAATTAAGGCTGGACTAGGTGTTGATTATGCTTATTAACTTTATTAACTTTATTCTACAGGAAGGTTTAGCTCCTATTAATTTGATTATCGAAGATAACTTCCACCGTGCTGCGCCTGGTGGAACTGGAGGCGTGAAAACCATTGGAAACTATGCCTCGGTAACTTTCTACATCAGCATCTACAAAGCCATATTTTCATAGATTTAACCTGCAAATTATTTGGGCATCATTTACTTAATCATATCTTTGCAATTACGCACTATGTACCTGTAATTTGCTTAGACCTTAGCATGATGCCTTTTTATGTTTTTAATGCTCAGAACTTATAGGATGCATATACTCGTACTACTGCAAATGACGATATGTATCCATAATACAGTATTTCAGAGATATATAATTGAAAAAAAGAAATGATAGAACTTAGAGCATAGTAAGATTGTTCCTTCATAATACTTGCTCTACTTTCTCATTGTAACTTAGTGTAAAAGGAAGCTGGTCAATTTTATCCTGAATCTATGAGGAGATGTTGATTGTACCATTCAGATACACCCACATTGTTTTTGCTTCTGAATCTGAAACTGTTGTTGCTTAATTGTCACACTTTTCATCACCATGTAGGTGTTGAAAGCGCAGAGGACTGCAAAGGAGAAAGGATATTCTGATGTTCTCTATTTGGATGCCGTCCACAACAAATATCTAGAAGAAGTTTCCTCATGCAACATTTTTGTTGTGAAAGTATGATTTTCACATAATTCTTATTTCGTTAACTATGTTTCAGTGTCTGCCATTAGAAGTAGTATTTGTGATCGAACCTATGAGGGTTACCACAGGTAAACAACTTGCCCTCTTTTGTCTAAACTAAGCTAGTCGAATAAGAATGATAACCTAAGCAACAGGATTGGTTCAGCAGCACACGAAACTGCAGGATTTATCATCCCCATATGACCAATCGTTTCCTAAGGTTCCAAGTAGGGAACTGTCATGAATATTACCTTATGATGTAAATTTGATTTTTCTATTAAAAATATGTAAACACAGTGAGAATCTTCTAGTTTGTTGCTCATCTAAGTTGTATAGAACCTTTGTTTTCGAAATGAGGGTAGCACCCCAGCTTGTTATGTAAAATCATTGTTCAAGATATCGGCCGATATCCCGATTTATCAGCCGATTAATCGCTTATCGTGGTCTAACCGATAAGATAAATTGGCCGATAAGTTGGCCGATATGCCGATAAATCGGCCGGTATGCCGATAAACCGGCCGATTTATCACTTATCATAGGTCGACCGATAAGCGATATCCCCAACATTGTGTAAAATACAGCTTTTATTGCTAGTTGTATAGAACACTGCTTGTTATTTTTCGTGGAGGATGAATACTCATTCTAATTCTGAACTTGTACCTGACTTTGTTGTCTCATACTATTTCTGAGAATTATTTTTTCTGCCAAGTTATGGACTGCAGAAATATTAGTTACATTTGTTATGATCTTCTGTACCAGGGCAATACTATTTCTACTCCAGCAATAGAAGGAACCATACTGCCTGGTATAACAAGGAAAAGCATCATCCAAGTTGCAGAGAGCAAAGGTTACAAGGTAAATTATTCAGATTTTACACGGATTCCAGTTTCCAACGGGTTTGAGGAAGAAATGTGTGGCCAAGAACTATGTATTTTAGTTACAAATTCACGTTGTTTGTGATTATAATGGTCACACCTTCAGCACTGCAGTTCTACAATAGGAGTATGTTGGCATGGTTAACACTAGCACAACTGTGGAGCGGGCGCTATTCTAACAAAGTTTTTTTTTGTTTGCGAATTTTGTAACAAAGTTATTTGACTAGTTAGATCCTACTTTCTGTCCCATCTGGTGAGGAAACCGATATTCACTAAAGACTTAAAAGTTGACAGAAACTAGTATGATATGCTGTTTTTTTTGCTAATGATGCTGTTTCTTGTTTTCAATTGTCTTAACTGACGGACCTGGCTTCTTTCAAGGTGGAGGAACGCCCTGTGTCAGTAGATGAATTGCTTGATGCTGACGAAGTTTTCTGCACGGGAACAGCTGTTGTGGTTTCACCTGTGGGGAGCATTACGTATCTGGGAAAAAGGTGAAACATCTGCTCTGCCTTGAAAGTTTCTTTGGTAGTTCGGTGTTCAGATTTTGGTTATTTAAACAACCGATGAACAAGCCATACACTGCTAGATGTCAGACACTTGGAATTCTTTTGTTTTTTCAGGGTAGAATACGCCGGCAACCAAGGAGTCGGCGCTGTGTCACAGCAGCTATATACATCACTGACAAGCCTGCAGATGGGTCTTACGGAGGATCGGATGGGCTGGACCGTGCAACTGAACTAGTAGCGCAGCAGCAGCGATCTACTTGGGAAATTTTTCCAGAACACAGCGATGGTCGATGGATCAAACTCTTCATCTTAAGCTCTAGGGAAAGCTAACGTGCAAAATGTTTTATTCACTGCTTGTCCGCAAATTGCCCCGTGTAACTGCTCAGGTAGTCAGTGATGTACACAAACAAGGATACTGTGCTTATCCTCTCGCTTTTTTCCCCACTCCATATTGTATTGAGCGATCAGAAACTGAACAGATTCTTTTGTGATGTAGCTTTATAATGTATCTTTCTGTTGACGATGATAGCTTTTTTCCTATCTTATTTCTTTAGTGAGATTTTTTTCTACATTGTATGCCATTTTTTTAAAGAAAAGATGCCACCAATGCCATGTGGTTGCATAGTATACAGTATCTCTTTTTTGTTTTGAGAATTGCATAGTATATATGTAAGTGCTGAGACGTGCTATTGGGCCTAATAATGGATGGCCTTTCAATGAACGGAACCACGGACTGCTCAATTCTCAGGCACGCGCCGACGCCCATCGTCCTGCAGATCGATAGAGCCCGGCGGCGGCGGCTGCAGCATCCGATGGATCTCCCCACGGAGTTACTCGCCGACATTCTCTGCCGCGTGGTCCACCAGACGGCTAGAGAGGCTAGGAATTCAGACGCAATTCACCAGAAAGTGGATCTCAGAATTGGAATACGGTGTTGCTCGTTGCTCCCAACCACCCCCGAGCATGTTCTACACGGCACTGTCGTTCTTACTTCGGTTACAAGCCAAAGTCTCAAGTCAGCACAAGCGCTGCTTAAGTAGGAGACTAGTTAACTGGGCTCAAACCACCCATTCCTCCTCATTCATCCACGATGGCGGCCTTCTTGTTCTCGTGGGCCGAGCCTGCTTGGTTGCAGCAGGTGAGGACACCATCTTGTCGTTGTCTTGAGGCTCCAGGCTGCTGACAATCCCCTCCTCTTGAAATTCTGCTTGCCCCCAAGCAGGTGCAAAAGGAAAGTGATGGCGTAGTGGCTCTAGATCTTCCCAGGTTGCCTGGCTTGCTGTTCTTCCGCTCCATTGCACTAGGACTTGAGTAATCGTGCGATGTTCTCGTTGACGAAGGCGCCGCTTGAGGATGTGTTCTGGTACCTGGAACATGTCAGCAGAAGAAGGAAGCGCCAGGTCCAACACATATTTTTAGCTGTGATACATGGAAGACCGGGTGTACTCTGCTCTCCACTGGCAGCTCCAGTTTGTCAACGGCGCCGATTCGCTCGAGAACCTTGTAAGGGCCATAGAACTTGAAGGCTAGCTTCTGGTTTGCACGTCTTGCAACTGACTATTGGATGTAGGGTTGCAGGCGTAAGAAAACTTGATCACCCACTATGAATGATCGTTCAACCTGATTCTTGTCGGCTTGATTCTTCATACGTTGTTGCATGCGGAGGAGGTGTTGTCGAGCAGAAGCTAGGATGGCTGCACGTTGGTCGAGCCATTGCTGCACATCAGTGGAGGCAATAGTATCTGAAGCTGTTAGACCAAAATACCTGGGTTGTCGACCGTACAGTAGTTCGAACGGCGACTTGCCCGTGGAAGAATGCCAGTTGGTGTTATACCAAAACTCACACAAGGAGATCCGCCCAATGATTTGGATGTGCACTGATAAAACACCTGAGATAACACTCAATTGATTGATTTACGCGCTCTGTTTGGCCGTCAGTTTCTGGGTGATTGGCCGTGCTTAGCTTCAACTGAGCGCACATACTCGCGAACCATTTGTTTGAGTTGTGGCCAAGTGAACAGCGCGACCATTCGCCTGTAAGTCACAGGGAATCCTGAGTGTCCTCCTTGTGGGCTGTCATGAAATGCCGATATCAGTTGCTGCCGTAAGCTGTGGTCACTGCCAACCTAGATGCGACCCTTGTATCGAATGATCCCCTGACTTAGTGTGAAAACATCATCAGATTTGGTGCAACTGCGAGTTTCGGGAGCAGGTTCTGTGCAAATTCATCTTTTTTCATAGCTCTGCGACACTGTGGAAAGCCACACTGGTTGCAATGTTGTGCATCAGCTGCGCCATTATTGATTCCTTTTTTGTACTGGATTGTATACTGTAACCCCATCATTTTGTCAACGCCTTCTGTTGCCAATCAGTGTGTAAACGTTGATCGCTAAGATGCGTCAGGCCTTTGTGATCCGTTCTGATAATGAACTCTCCCAGCTGTAAATATGGCCGCCACTGTTGGACTGCTAATAATATGGCTAAATACTCCTTTTCATAGACTGATAAACCTCTGTTGCGTGGCCCTAATGCTCGACTGACAAACGCAATCGGGTGACCTTTCTGTGAGAGTACAGCTCCAATGCCAACATCACATGCATCTGTGTCGATGACAAATTGTTGTGTGAAGTGTTGCTTGAGGACTTGGAATGCTCGTTCTGTTTCATTAGTCCAGACGAATAAGGATCCTTTTTCAGTAATGCAGTCAAGGGCTGGTGAACGGATAGACGTCGCCTAGAGGGGGGGGGGTGAATAGGCGATTTAAAACTTTTTCGAGGAGCCGGAATATCCGGTCCAAGAGTGACCGGAAATTCCGAGTAGCCGGAATATCCGGTACACAAATGACCCGGAAATTCCGGTATGCTTGATAAAGGCGGAATAAAACTAGAGGTTTACTTTAACAAGCATACAACCTAGATATATAAACTAGGCTCACCTATGTGCACCAACAACTTAAGCTAAGCAATACAAGTGACAAGATGATAGCAAGATATATGACTTCAAGCACGAAGGCTATCACAATGTAAAGTGCATAAGTAGAGAGCTCGGATATAGAAATAACCGAGGCACGCGGAGACGAGGATGTATTCCCGAGTTCCACCCAAAGGTGTACGTCTCGTTTGGAGAGGTGTGCGCAACCACAACAGGTTAGCCGCAACGCCACAAAGGCTCACCTTCTTCTCCTGATGAACTCAACCACAAAAGGTTCGAGTTCACCTTCCACTATTGATCTCCTTTGGGGCGGAGATCGAATCCCGTACAACTCTTGAGGCACACACCCACAACTTAATTGGGGGCTCCCAAGTCTTGAGGCACACACCCACAACTTAATTGGGGGCTCTCAAGTGACCACAAAAGGTCTTGACCACAAAAGGTCTTGGCCACAAAAGGCCGGCCACAAAAGGCGTCTAGGGTCCAAAGACCCAAGAGTAACAAGCTCACAAGTAATACCACCACGAATCCTCGTGGAGGGCTCAAACCGATGCAAATGCAATGGCAAGAGCACACGAAGTGCTCAAGTCCTTCACTCTCAAATTCCAACACAACAACAAATGTTTATGGGGGAATAAGAGAGGAAGAACAAAGGAAACCACAAAGGAGTCAAATCCTTCACTCCCAAATCCCACCAAAAGCAACTAATGCTTAAGGGGGGAGAAGAGAGGAAGAATAAAGAGGAAGAACCACAAAGGAACTCCAAGAACTAGATCAACTAAGTTCCCCTCACTTAGAGGAGAGAAGGATTGGTAGGATTGTAGATCTAGATCTCCTCTCAACTTTCCCTAAAGAATATGGAAGATTCAATGGAGGGATTGAGAGGGAAGTGAGCTTTCCAAGGTCAACAATGGAGTAGGAGAGAGGGGAAAGTCGTGCTGCCTTGGATTGGCTGAGGAGGAAGAAGGGGAGGGGTATTTATACCCCTCCAGGAAATATAGCCGTTGGCTGTTTCGACACCCGGAAATTCCGGTATAAGTTAGACTCGGAAATTCCGGTCTAGAGAGACCCGGAAATTCCGGTCACCCGGAAATTCCAGTCAAAGAGAGCTCGGAAATTCCGGCTGGAGTCAGAAGCAAAACCAAACTTCTCCTTAGCCATTTCTGGAGGACTTTTCTGGGGGCACCCGGAAATTCCGGTATATGGAAATTTCCGAGCACAATTTCCGACTGGAGTCAGAACCCTTTTTCTCCTTTCCTTAGCCGTTTTCTTGGATGAGCTGGGGAACCGGAAATTCCGGTAGGGCGGAATATCCGGCCCCAATAATCCGAATCAGCAGAACATCGAAACGAAAACTGCTATAACTTTTGCAAATGAACTCCAAATGAGGTGAGACCAATTTTGTTGGAAAGATAGCGACGATGACTACCCAACATAAAGTGGAAATATTGCATCCCATAAATAGAGTAAAATCTCCACACATGGCAAGGTGTGGGACTTTCCTCAAGGTAGAATCGGCAATATTTCCGCCACCGAAAACGCAACAAGTTGTCCAAAGTAAAACCGATTCCGATGAGCTAGAGCTTGACATGGAGATGAACCAAGCTCTAATTCCTCACCAACATAAAAGCCAAATAAGAACCAAGAAATATGATATGCCAAGTATGCAAAGGTTTGAGCTCTCCACAAGAATGCGATCAAGTTACTAACTTGAGAGCCCCTCTTGATAGTACGCCTATCTATCCTATAGCCCTATCAAGATCATACCTTTGCCTTGAGCATTCCACTTGAGTTGGATGAAGACTATCTTGATCTCTTCAAGTGGTTCATCTTTCCTTGATTGCGCGTCCAAGCACATGCTTGATGAAGACTTCTCCAAATACCCCCCCATGCTCACAATGGGAGAGTCTCGCTTGGCTTCATCTTCATGTATCCATTACAAGCACCAAGCATAGGATGTCTTCAAGAAGCTTCTCTTGGTCTTGGTCTTGCACATCTCATATTTTCTTCACTAAGATGATGTCTTGAATCTTCAAGACATACTTGCAATAAGCTTCAAGAGTCCAACACATGAACTCCACAATTCCATGGACATGATCTATAATGATGTCTCAAAAGCAAACATTAGTCCATAGAGATTGTCATTCAATTACCAAAACCACACATGAGCGAAAATGCTCTTTCAGCTGGCTAATGATAGCATACAAAGCAATGAACTTGCGGTAGTACCCCGTAATACCCAAAATTCCTCTTAGTTCCTTCACATTAGCAGGTGTTGGCCAGTCTCTGATGGTACTAATCTTGCTCTCATTTGTGGACACTCCCGCAGCAGAGATAACATGTCCTAAATAAGCAATCTTCTATTGAGCAAATTCACATTTAGACAAATTGACTTGCCACTTGTCATTTGGGAGAATTTGCAGCACAGCTTTCACATGTTGCACATGTTCTCCATAGGTTTTACTGTAAATTAGAATGTCATCAAAGAATACCAAGGAAAATTTGCGCAACACTGGTGCTAAGGAAGCGTTCATGGCGTGTTGAAATGTTGCAGGTGCCCCTGTCAACCCAAATGCCATAACTTTGAACTCATAGTGGCCATTATGTGTCTGGAATGCTGTCTTGTATTCTTCCCCAGGAGCCAGCCTGATTTGATGATAGCCTGCCTTGAGATCAAGTTTAGAAAACCAACTTGCTCCCACTAATTCATCCAGAAGCTCATCTATGATTGGTAAAGGATATTTCCCTTTAATTGTGAGTGCATTGAGGTGCCTGAAATCAATCACTGGTCGCCAAGTCATGTCCTTCTTTCTCACCATCAGAACAGGTGCACTAAAGGCACTTACTGTGCACAATCACTCCTTGCTCTAGCATTTCTGCTATTTGCTTTTCCAGTTCGTCTTTAAGCTCTGGTGCAATTCTGTAGGGCCTAACTGACACTGCTCTTGCTCCTGGTATTAATGGTATCTGGTGATCATATTGCCTTCTGGGTGGCAATCCAGTTGGTACTGAGAAAACAGAGCTAAAGTCTGCTAGTACAGTTTGCACTTCTTGTGGTATCAACACTGCTGCCTTTTCTTTTTCTTGTACTAAGTGCAATTCTACCAGAGCATGTGTACATGGTTTATTTGTTTCACCATGCAACACTACCTGTTGTCCTTGATGCTGAAAGGCAATCCACCCTTGTTCCCAGTGAGTCAGCATAGGGCTGTGTTTGCCTAACCAATCTAGTCCAATTATACCATCATAGCTAGATAGTGCAAGTATGCGGAAGTTGTCAGCAAAATTGATTCCATCTGCCTGCCATTCCAGATTGGGGAATAAGGGTACACTCTGCAATACTGCGCCACCAGCAACCTGCACATTGACTGAAGTTGGCTTTTTTTGTACTCCTGTCAATTGTGCTGCTATTTGCTGATCTATAAAACAAGAGGAGCTTCCAGAATCTACAAGGAACAACAAGGTTTTGCCTTGAATCTGAACTCGTAGCTGCATCGTGCGTGGCACTACATCAGTAGATGAAAGAGCAGCTACAGATAGCATGTTCACTTGCCCTTTCTGTTTCTCAGGTTCAGAACACTGTTCACCATCCGACAACTCACAGTCACTGCCCTCCGTTGCTTGCATGCACTCCAACATTTCTTGTACCACATTCAGCGATATAGTTTTGTTGCATTGGTGTTCTCTACTGTATTTTTCACCACAAAGGAAACAAAGACCTTTAGCTCTACGGTAAGCCTTCAAATTTGTCCATTTATCGTCAGAAGTGTGTCTGCTATTCTCTGACAACTTCTTTTCTTCAACTGTGCGAGACACCCATTTATGAGGTGGTGCTGGGGCAATGGTGGTAAGGATAAAAATCTCCTGGGAGTAGTGACTGCCTGAATTGAATTTCTGGTGGGGGAATTGTGTTCTCCCAGTTCTTCATACAATAATGCCAATGTATAAGCAGAGTCCAAATCCCTTGGCTGCTGAATAGCCACCATTACTCGCACTGCTGGGGCCAGACCATCTAGAAATCTTGTGGTATAATGCACTGGGTCAGGTTTTGGTTCATAAACCGAGATCTGATCCACCAATTCAGAGAACTGTTGAACATAGCTCTCAACGGAGGATGTTTGACAAATGTGAAACAACTTCCTGACAAGCACTTGGTGTTGATTTCTACCAAACCGAGTCTGAACAGCAGTGACAAATGCAGACCATTCTGGCTGCGGTGTCAGTTCCAGGAATGCCTCCAACCAAGTTGCTGCAGGCCCTGAAAACATTGAAGATCCATACGAGACTTGCAAGTAGGTTGGAGTCTGCCATCTCCTGAAGTATTCTTCACACCTGCGCTGCCATAATTTAGGGTTGGACCCCTCGAATTGCGGTAGTTCCACCCGAGGTCCGTGAGGCATGCTGTCAGTATTTTGAAAACGGCCAGGAACTTGGAATGACGATCCAAAGTGTCTCTCAAAATTGTTACCTGTTGCCGGAGGAGACAAGGAAATTTCCCCTGACTTCCCCCGGTTATCATGCTCGACGCGGTGCCCTACGGGGCTGACGGAACCGCCGCCGTCGTCGGCTCGTGGAAGATGGCGCACCGCTTCCGCTATTTCGGCGATTTGCGAACTGAGAGCGGATCTGACCTCGAGCAATTCGTCGCCAATCGATTTCTTCGCCGCATCTAGATCGGACGCGACCCTGGTTTGTATGGTCTCGATCGACGAACTCACGTCCTTGATCTGCTTCGTGGTCTCGGTGACGAACTTGTGAACCGCGGCAAGAATCTCCGTCGTGTGCGCGAGCAGCTTCGCCTCGTATTCTTCCGCCGTGGTAGTCATGAGAATATCGTAGATCACCTTGGACTCCGGCGACAACCCGGCCATGGCCTCCGAGCGTGAGCGAGACGAAAATCTGGTGGGGTAGTGGTGGTGTGGAAAATCCAGATCGGAATCGCAACGAGGCTCTGATTACCAATTGTAAACAACTCGCTAGAGAGGCTAGGAATTCAGATGCAATTCACCAGAAAGTGGATCTCAGAATTGGAATACGGTGTTGCTCGTTCCTCCCAACCACCCTCGAGCATGTTCTACACGGCACTGCCGTTCTTACTTCTGTTACAAGCCAAAGTCTCAAGTCAGCACAAGCGCTGATTAAGTAGGAGACTAGTTAACTGGGCTCAAACCACCCATTCCTCCTCATTCATCCATGATGGCGGCCTTCTTGTTCTCGTGGGCCGAGCCTGCTTGGTTGCAGCAGGTGAGGACACCATCTTGTCGTTGTCTTGAGGCTCCAGGCTGCTGACACACCGCGCCACCTCGCCGAGTGCAGGCGCGTCTGCACCGTCTGGCGCGCCACCATCGACGGCCGCAGGCTGGTCCTGCCACACCTCCTGCCGGGCGCGCCGCGCGGCGCCTTCATCAACTTCCTGGCCGACGGCTGGGGCGACACCTACTTCTTCGCGCGGGGTGACGTCGGCGGCGTCGTCGCCCGCCTCGCCGACGCGCCGACCCGGTGGTGCACCGCCTTCGTGGACCACCGCAACGGGCTCCTCCTCTGCGAGGCCGCCGATTCGGAGCCTCGCGCGGAGCCTTGGGGCGTCGATTCGGCCGCGTACCTCGTGTTCGATCCTGCCGTGTCTCTCAACCACGAGGTGTTCCTGCTCCCCGAGCCGCCCCGCGAGCCGAAGCCCCCCAAGCCCGACACCCCGCCGCCTCCCGCATTCAACGTTTCACGGCTCTTCTTCACGACGGACGGCGAGTCATCACAGCCGCCTATGATCGACAGCGACGAGGACGACGGGGAGGACTGGTTATACACCGAGGACGAACCGCGGTGGCGGCCAAGACCCGGTTTTCACGGCGAGCACCTCGAGGCCAAGAAGAAAAGGGCACGATGGGACTGATGGAGTGGCCACCATCGCTCTATGTCGCGCAAGTGTTCTCCTCCGTGACCGGCCGGTGGGAGGAGAGGGCCTTCGTCCGGGAAGGCGGTGCCGCCGGGGCCGTGGCCGACATGTGGCTTGATCCACCACCCAACTACGGAGGGGCAGGGGTGCATCAATGGGGGCCGCGCCGCCGCTATGCCGTCTACTTGCGGCAGTCTCTTTATGTCCAATTCCAAGGTGGTTTCATCATCAGGTACATGAACCACTTATGGCAACATCACATTGTCGGCATATATAATGATAATTTGCTTGGAAAACCAATACGGTGATAATTTTCCTTGATAAATCAATACCAATTTGATCTGCTTCTGCAGGTTGTCGCTGCTGACGGGAAAGTATGTGGTAATCAAAACCCCAGAACTTGTCAAACTCGTCGACGTCGGGCATGGGTGGGCTACGCCGTACCTGAGCAAGTCTCAGAAAGGGGTTTACTACACAGTTGTCTTCGACCTGAAGCTCTGGGTATGGGTACTGAACGAGGAATCGACGGCAGCGCCGCCAATGGGGGAGATGGTGCACCATGCCGACCTCAGGCACTCCCTGAGGCAACTCTCCTACGAAACCAATAAAGGGAGGGGCAAGTCTTGGATCTTGGATGATCCCTCAAGGAGGATATCAAGGGAACAGGGATATCGGGAATGGGACTCCGATGATGATGACCATGGCGTTGATGTCACGGAACAAGGCGGCAACGACACCTCAAACCAGTACATGGGTTGGTTGGATTTCCTGGGGTACCATCCTGACAAGGAGATTGTCTTCTTCGGTTACCGGTACGAGCAATGTTCGTTTGCCTACTACCTGCGCACCTCCAAGGTCGAGTATCTGGGTGATCTTGTGCCGGACCCAGGGAGAGATGGTGAGCATTTTCCGGCTTACTTACAGGAGTCGTTTGTGTATACTCCGTGCAGGGTCGACCTACTTTCTGATCAGAATGGTACTTCTGTTGATCTGAGTAATTGGGTTTAATATGCTAGCCAAGGAAACAATATGTGAGATATGTGTCATATGCTCTTCCTCCCTGTCAGCCATGCATGTGTGTGGTTCCTCAGTGTGCAAGACAGGCGTGGTTCAACTAAACTGCTGCATTCATATTGTTTTATTAGGTTTTTGTTTTCGAAAGCCACTTGTTATCCCTCAACTAAAATGGTGTCCCATGCAATGCATGTGTACACAAAGAGGAATTTTTTTTTAGGCATATGAGATTTGTGATTGAAAAGTTGTTTTGCTGATCCCGCTTATCTGAGACAAATGGCCTATTGTAAACTTGCTCTTACATAAATGAATAGGGTATCTCTTACTACTATAGTTTCAGGCTAGCATTTACAACGGCATAATAGCCAGGTGGAGCCAGAACTTTTACATATACTGATATACATGTACATGCTGAAACTACTTTACAGAATAAATTTACACTGCTACAAGCTTTTAACATTTTAGAAGACAGAAGAATACAGTACAGATTAACATCACACAGAGGCAGACCTCGCAACAGAGACGTTTAGTGTTAGGTTAGCAGAACTGCAGAAATCATATGGAACAAGAAGAAAAGCTTCGGAAGGGTGCACGCCTCCCCACTCCTTTGTATTTGTGACAGAGGCGGTCAGTTGCAGGCAGTTTTCAGGTTTCCCCTTAGTAGCCGCCTTGATCTCATAGGAGAACTTCCAGTTCAGATTGTCGGTCCTGAGGCAAACCACCGTAAACGCGTGCCCGAAGGGCATCATGTTCTTGTTCAGGAGCAGGAAGAGGTGATCGTCCTCTCCAAGAAGAACCAGAAAAGGCAGGGACGTCTCCAGATTTACTTCGAAGGACTGGCCATAGACGAAATGCAAGCTGTCAGCACTATGGTCGACAAGGAAGTGGCCTGACCAACATCCGGTGAAACCCCTATATCCACAACCAGGAATAGGGCATGTTGATGGAGCAAAGAGGCAAGCTTCTTCATGAGTGTTTCTCTGTGCATAGCTAACCAACTTGCAACAACCCCACTTGGCATACGCGCAGGAGGACTTGATTGACTCGACAATCTTCTCCAACGCAATGTTTCGTGCAAAGATAGCATGATGAGAACAAACGTGGCACTTGTTGCTGAGCTTGGACCAGCAGGAAAAGCATGCTACATGGCCGTTTTGGCACTGGAAAATTCACAAAACAAGGTGTGATCATGTAAGGGCGTAAACGCAATCGAAAACTCTGCTTACTAAAAACTCAAATCTTCTTTAAAGTAGCTTGACAGTAGAAACTTGTAATGTCGCTTTGGAACACTACGAGGTAACTACCGTGGCTAAAGAAGATAGTGGCATGGATTTGAAAGGGGATGGACTCCTAGGACTAACGGTAAGCTTCAGATTGGTGTGATATTTGTTTCACTCTTCTAGGAACTGAAAGGGGATATGGAGTCCTAGGACTGACGGTAAGCTTTACATGACAATAGCCACATTACATCGAAGCGCTAGAACGAAAAAGATGGAATTTATAGAAGGAAATTAAATAGAACAACTAACCCAAAGGAAATGTCTAAAATGGGCAGCGATAATCGTTAATCCCTAAATTAGAGTTGTATGTGCACATGACAAAAAGAAGAAGAGAGAGCTTATAAGAGTGTCAGATCAGTTGGAAACAATGGTGAGGATTTTGAGTCAAATATGGATTTCCAGAAAATGGTTTGTCTTTTCGAAGCTGTATAAACAGAAGCCCAGATCTCGCTCACGCCTGTCCCCTGGGCAAAGCAAAGCAATGCCGTGCTCGGCTGCTTTTCTTATCCCTACGCGTCTCTGTCCGTATGAATTAGCTCCACCGGATGAAAGAGAAGGTGCGAATTCCTAATTCCAATCCAATTCGCACAGCAGAGCAACGAATTTGGCAAAGCCAAGCGATCCAGTTACCTGGTACAGGGGAGGGCAGAGGGGCTCGAAGCAGACGGAGCAGTCCAGCAAGTCCGGGTCAATCCGCATGCTGATCCCCGCCTCGCCATCTCCGCCGACCCGCCGCACCTCCTGTCTGTCCCCAGGCACCGGCAGCTTCCGGGCCTTGGGGGCTGGCCCTCCGCCGGCCGCGTCTTCGTCAGGGCCGCCGCCGTCACGCTTCCGCTTGTCGTTGCTGGTGGTGGCCGCAGGGGCAGGCGTGGGGGCGGGAGGATGGTCTTCGTCGTCGTCGGCGAAGGAGAACTTGGCCATGGATTACAGAGGGAAATGGAGCAACTGCCGATGGCTTGCTTGGTTCATGCTCAGAGCGAGGGGATGCAGGATGGAGGAGACGGTTATTCTGAACCTGATGAGCACGGGCTCGTTCCATAAATACAGGTATTCGAAAAAATAATGTAGGAAATAATACAGGTATTCAAAGCAAGCCATGAGGTATGAGGATAAACACAGTACGTACGTATTCTGGTGTTGTGCTCAGCAACTCTATGACAAACAAGAGAAGCTTTTCCTAGACCCCAGTTTGATGTGCTTTGTCAAAACAAAGTTGGAGATTCCATGCTAATTCAGTTGTACGGTAAAGCTCATCGGATTAGGCTCGTCGGCGAGGGATAGAGCTGCCGCGACATGACACCGAATCCATGGTTGCCGGCATTTTCTACCCTGAAAAACAGATAAATATATTGCATGAGGTCTGATGAGCAGCGTATGGATTTTTCATCAGTCTTCAAGTGAACCAAGTTTGTAACACTGTAAAAGTAGACAGTTGCCGATGCAACGGGAGGCGGTGGAGGATTTCAGGGAGCAGATTGTCGGGGAGACGATCCATGTCTCCCTCTCCTGTCTTGTGAGGATCTCAGGATTGACCAAGCCTTGGTTCCGCTACGTGAGTAGTATACTCCCTCCGTTCACAAATAAGTGTCTCAAGTCTCGTCTAATTCCTTGGATCGTAGAACTATGCATTGGGTTGCATGGGAGTCACTTACGATGCCAAAATGTAAAGGAGGCATGGGATTTCGAGACCTGCAGATGTTTAACATTGCTCTCCTAGGAAAACATGGATGGAGGTTCTTTACTCATCCTGATTCCTTATGCTTCAGGGTGCTTAAATCTAAATATTTTCCGGAAACAGATTTCTTACATGCGGTCACCCCGAGAGGGTGCTCGGCGACTTGGCGTGCCATTGTGGCAGGTCGGCAGGCTCTGGACTGTGGGCTTATGAAGCGTATTGGCGATGGACAGTCAGTGTCTATATGGACAGATAAATGGATTCCGGGGACAGTGAGGATGGTACCCATGGCTCATGTAGGTGAGGATGATATTCATTCCGTTTCCCAGCTGATTGATACTGATATCTGGAAGTGGAAAGTGGATCTTATTAGGAGAAACTTTACTGGTATTGATGCAGACGCAATTCTGAATATTCCTCTCTGTTCTGGAGGAGGCGATGATGTTTGGGCTTGGGGTTTGGAGAAGGCTGGGATGTATTCTGTTAAATCGGCGTACCGTGCTCTAATGACGCGTAACGAGCTTCGTACTCTAGCGGAAGGGACGTGTACCAGGGGCGGCGCCAGGGGTATGCAGGTGTATGCAAGCGAATACCCATTGGTTTGGGCAGATTTTTTTAACTACATATCAGCCCAATACGGCAATACATAACAGGCCAAAAGGATAGCGGCGCGGATGCTCTCTCTCGATCTGATTGCTGCGTGCTGCCCTCTCTTCATACCTCTATCTGATTGCGGCTTGGATCTGCCGCCGTCGCCATGCCGGACGGCTGACGAGCGACCTCGCGTACCTCACGCTCGCCACCGACGAGCGACCTGCCACCTACCCGCCCCTCTTCATCTTCCTCTTGCTGCAGCCCTGGCGCACACCCCAGAATCCAGGAGGTATGGCTATGGCGCCCTGCCCCTTCCAATCCTGGTCACCGGTGGAGCTGGCTTCATCGGCTCCCACCGCGTCGACAAACTCATGGAGAACGAGAAGAACGAGGCATGGGTGCTAGATCCCCTCCCTCCTTACCGTACTGCTTTGCTTTACTTCATTTCTGTGAGTCATACAGTCAGCCAGGAACTGAGATCTTTGTGAAAACGTGTTTCAGTGGAGCTACTTTGTGCCAGATCTCAGGGTGCAAGTTATTTTTTGCATTGATCCTAGCACGGAGTTGGTAGTTTGTTGTCTAGAGCTTAAGCTAGAAGCTTTTCTTGCATCAGGAAGCTTTTTAGATTGTGAGAGATCCAGTAGCAATGCTTTAGAAAACTATTCCTTTAGAAAACTATTCCTGAGAAAAAAAATTAGAGCAATTTTTTTTATGAATACCCAGCCTCCAATTCCTGGAGCCGCCACTGACGTGTACAGATTCTTCATCTGACGAACAACAGATATGGGCTCGGCTCTGGAAACTACAAGTAGTGCCAAAGGTAAGGGTCTTTTGGTGGCGGGTGATGAGAGGTATTTTGCCTGTTGAGGCTACCCTTAATTATCGTCACATTGTACCTCTGGCACGCTGTCGGGTTTGTTTGGCAGCGGATGAAGACGTGATGCATGTTATGCTGAATTGCTCTCATGCGAAAAATTTCTGGAGGGAGGCGAATTGGAGTCTGGATGTTAAACTCCCAGACTTACATCCGCTGACGTGGGCAAAAGATATTTTATGTGACTCGATGTTTGCTGATAGTGACCGAGCCAAAATTATAACAGTGATGTGGTCTATCTGGACATCTAGAAACAATATTGTGCATGACAAGATTGGCCTGAATCCTCAACAAACGATGAAGCTAACAAGAGAAGCTCTATCGGTGTTGGAGTTACCCAGGTCACATACAATGATAATGCCAGGACATGGTTGGCGACCACCCGAGGATGATTGGGTGAAGATCAATACTGATGCAAGCATTTGTGGGGATGTGTTGAGAGGTGGAGCGGGTGGTATAGCCCGATCTTCATCAGGTTTCTTGGGAGCTTGGAGCAAACCGCTTCCTGGCGTAACAGATCCCATGATTGCAGAGGCGTTGGTGCTGCGAGAAGGGGTGATCTTTGCCAAGCTCAGAGGTTTTTCGCGAGTGGTGATGGAAGTGGACTGCTTGGAGGTTGTACACCTCTGGGACTCGCGCGCGGTATCTCGCTCAGTAGTAGCACCTGTTTTCTTAGAGATTGAGGGACTTGCTTCATTTTTCTCTTCCTTTGTTATTCAACATGTAAACAGATTAGCCAATATGCCTGCTCACCTGTGTGCCAAGCTAGCTAGCACGCAGGATGAGACTGGATGTTGGCTGGAGCGTATCCCTAACTTCTTAGTTACCAGCTGTTTGGCTGATAATGACGGAGCTATAATGTCTGAATAAAGCATGTAGTTTTTCAAAAAAAAAGTCTCGTCTAATTCATTAGTTGTTTATAAATAACCAAAATCTGAACACCATTACAAATAGACAGTTCCAAGGCGGAGCGGTTGCTTAACCTTTTCCCAAGATAATTAATGCTCCCCACAGGTGAAATCACAACTGCTGTTCCCGTGCAGAAAACTTCATCAGCATCAAGTAATTCATCCACTGACACAGGGCGTTCCAACACCATAAAAGAAGCCTTCTTCAGTTCTGCTAGTGTTAACCATATATACCAACACATTACAGAACTGCAGTCCTGAAGCTGTGGCCATTATAATCACGAACACTTTGAGTTTGCGGCTAAAATTCGTAGGTCTAGGCCACCATTTCTTCCTCAAAACCTTGGAAACTGAAACCCATTAAAAAGATGAACAATTTACTTGGTTAGACATATATACCAACACATTACAGACTATTGCTTAGGTTATCATTCTTAAATCGGAAGTAATAAAAAAGAACATAAGTGTGTCCAATCTTGGTCTTTTGCATCCAGAGTTTCTCACTTATGCCATGTTCAGAATTTGCGGGAGTCGCTCATAAAAAATCCTTAACTCGTGGACCATGCCTTTCGGACAGCAACACATGGATTAAGTGGTTGAACCTAGAACCAAAATATCCACCTGTTTTTATCCAGAAAGAATGAACTATCCAAACTGACGATATCGTACAGTAGCTTCATAATTTATTATTCTGACCAAATAATAGCATAGTGCACTATAGAACCTAAAGAGAATGTATATATTTCATTGAATATAAAAATATGAAAAAAAATGTTCCCGTGCAGATAACTTCATCAGCATCAAGTAATTCATCCACTGACACAGGGCGTTCCATCACCATAAAATTAAGAAGCCTTCTTCAGTTCTGGTAGTGTTAACCATACCAACACATTACAGAACTGCAGTCCTGAAGCCGTGGCCATTATAATCATGACCAACTTGAATTTGCAGCTAAAATTCGTAGGTATAGGCCACCATTTCTTCCTCAAAACCTTGGAAACAGAAACCCATGAAAGATGAACAATTTACTTTTGTAACCTTTGCTCTTAGCAACTTCGATAATACTTTTCCTTGTTATACCAGGCAGTATGGTTCCTTTGATTGCTGGAGTAAATACAGTGTTGACCGTATGCAAAAGATCATAATAAATGTAATTTATATTTCTGCAATCCATGACTTCACGGAAAAAGAAAATACTCGGAAATAGTATAAGACAAGAAAGTCAGGTATAATTTCAGAATTAGAAAGATTATTCATCCTCCACAAAAATAACAAAAATGTTCTATAAAACTAAGATGAGAAACAAACTAGAAGAACCTAACTGTGTTTAGGCAATATTTCAATAAAAAAATCAGATTCACATCTTAAAGAAATATTCAAGCCAGTTCCCTACTTGGAACTTCTGAAACAAGACTATTTCTTTGGTTATCATTCTTATTCGACTTGCTTAGGACGTGGGAAACGGAGAGGCATAGTCGGGAGGCCAGATGCTTTATGACGGAAAACTTGGAAAAAAATCATGCCTTGTTCAACGTAATGGAGGGAGCAGATGAGAGTGCAAGTTATAACTAGGACGGTGACCAGATAATTTGGTAGTGCTTACCACCATCAAAGGTTTGGGTCACAGAAACTACTTCTAAGTTCTAAGTGCATAAGTGCAGACTCTGAAACAGAGTTGCCGATGTCATGGATCATACTTTCACAACAAATATATTGCATATAGAAACTTCTTACAGATTTTTGTAGTGGACGGCGTCCAAATAGAGGACATCAGAATAGCCTTTCTCCTTCGTTGTTCTCTGTGCTTTCATCACATACGGCTACATGGTGATGACAAGACAAGGGTAACAATTAAGTCACGACATTTCAGATTCAGAAGCAAAAACCATATGTGGCATTTACTAAGTACTTTATGATAATGCTACCGTTAACAACTCACAGACTTGTTGACTTCAATTTTAGGATAAGCTGACCGTTTCCAATAAGTTATAATTTGAAAGTAGAAAATAATGGGTGAGATCAGCATTTAGCACCGTATAAAATACAAATTTCAATAGTAAAACCAAATACACGGAAAGACAGGCAAAAGCGGATGTGAGGTTTGTCTATTGCTCAAATCAGCTCAGGGAAATGATCCGTACGGGCAACATGGTAACAATTAACAAAATTTTATGTTTATTGAGAACTGAAGAACAATATCGAGTAGGAACACAATTCTAAAAATAGTTATTCAACCAATAAGAGAAGAGTTCTCAGGTGAGGTGAGGAGAGTCAGCACAGTGGTCGCCACGGTCTGCATCAACTCCATGGAAGGTTCCTTAGGGACAATCCGAGCAGAGCTCGTGAATGGTATAACACGGTCTTCTGTTTTGGCAACACAGACCTTTCCAACAACACTGTCAGGCGGGATAAGTGTTGGCTTGTAGCCCCAACAGAGTTGATACCTGTTGTTGTTGAGATGGAGCAGTAACTTCTAGTTCTCTGCTTTGTAGCGCTCCAAGCGGCACCTCTGTGTGGCTGACGCACAGCTCCCACGTACATAATCTCGCTGAGGTCGTAAAGAGTAATGTCGTGGTCACGAAACCAGAGCGCAAGTCGCTCTCTGTGGCACCGGGCACCGAGAATCCCATCCCCACTTGCTCGTGGTGAAAGCCCATCCCCACTTGCCGCTGGTGATGTTGAGACACTAGCCAACGAACACATCACATCCCACCGTAACTCTGCATTCAGCAAGGAAATCGTGATCTCAGAACGATCACGAGTAACGTTGCAATGCAAATTGTGTTTCTGATCTCCATGATGCTTGATAGTAAGGTGTGGTCTTGTGGCAATTCGATGCGAGTCATGGTCTCTCCGTGCACGTCGAATGCTAAAAGTTGTGACTTCTGATCATCACTGACGGGGGGCAGCACTAGTAGGCAACATCAGCGATACATAGAGAGTAAGTGTCATCTCGGAAAGTGGCAACACCGTCGCCATTGCAGGCAGCACCAGGAATAACGGTGGTGGGCTTACCGCCAGTACCAGTGTACCACTCAACGGTACAACATGGATGTCGCGAGACCTCTGCACAAGAATCTTATATCTCTCTTCCAAGGGGTCGTAGCCAAAAGCAAGCATAGTGCAAAATGAGTTGAAATCAAGAACCACTGCTATCATCTGCTGAGAGGTTGCGGGGTTTGCTATGACGCATGTGGAAGTGGAGTCCGTCAGCCCCTCGAGCGCGAATGGAGCAGTAACTTCCAATTCTTTGGCTTGTGGCTTGTAGCGTCGCTCTTGCATCATAATACATTATATGGTTCATTATTTTTTACTCCGTCATAACACATTATATCTAAGAATTCTTATAGATATACAAGCTTTCACAAATATTTCTGGTTGATACTTTTGATGTTGTGCTCATGAAATGTAACCACATTATTTCTATGTCCTTTGTAAAATATAAGGCGTATAATTGCCCATGAAATATATTTTGATAGCATGTTTGATTTGCCTTGTAATGCATCTTTATTTTTCTACTGAGAACAAAAGCTACATAATTGGAAAGGGTCATGATTACATAATATTAAATTTTAATGTTATACTACAATTCGAGTGAGCTATCATTGGGAATAAACTTGATGTAAAGTGTAGTTTTTCAAGATATAATTGTGGAAATTTATACAAGTTTATTTTGCAAAATACTAATTCTAAAGGAAATAAAAAAATCACATTACTAGGTTGATCAATATTCAAGCTACTTAAACATATTTTAGTAGTAATATTTGTTCAAGCTTATTTTTGTTTCTAAAATATATTTAAAGTGGTCGAGAACATGCGAGTCCACAAAATATCAAGTTAACTAATTCCAGAGTACAATAGTCTAGCTTGATCGAAGTAAAACTCGGAAAAACGGCACCAGAGGCGCCTCTATTGGGACCCAACGGAGATAAAGAGAAAAAACAAGGGACCTAGAAACCCAATCGGCACTACTTGCCACACACAGGCCAAACGCGTGACTCAACCTCCATCTGATCTCCGGGCCTCGGTGCATTGCGTCTCCACGGGAAGGTGGCGCGCAGACGACCGAAGGGGTTTGGGCAGGGGAGCTCGCCGCGGCGTAGGAACGGCGACAGGAAGGCACAGCCGACGGAAGGTGCGGGACGGGGAAGCTCACCGCGGCGCAGGAATGGCGGTAGGGAAGAACAATTCGTCGCCTACCCGAGGTGGTGCTGCATACGTCCACCCGGTCCCGGAGTTGTTGACGGAGACTTCCCCGTGCGTAGTTGTCTTCGACGTTGCTCGTGGCTTGCTCTGGGTTTCTGGCTATTGGGATTTAGGGGTCGATTATGGTTGGTCGGAGCCTATACCCTCCTGCACGGCTACACACCCCTTTCTATTGATCTGGGCATGGCCCAATGTCTCGTGCTGGTCAGAGTCACGAGGACGGCAGCAACCGAGCCACCCTCACTGACGACGGGGACGACGTGGTTGGCCGCGACGTCACCGGCAAAGGCGAGGAAGAATCTCCATACAACATCGACTATGGTTCCTTCGATTGGTGGAGTAAACATTGTAGGTGGCATTGTGCAGAAGATCCTAGTAAATGTAACTATTACTTCTACAGTCCATGTCTTGGCGGGAAAAAAATCCTCGGAAAATACTACTATAAGACAAGAAAGTCAGCTATGATTTCAGAATTAGAATGAGCATTCATCCTCCAAAAAAATAATAATAATTTTTTTTCAAACTAAGATGAGGAAGAAAATTAGAAGAACCTAACTGTGTTTATTATTATTTTTTATAGAAAAATCAGATTTGCATCTTAAAGAAATATGCAAGCCAGTTCCCTACTTGGAACCTCAGAAAATGATAAGTCAGATGTGGATGATAGATCCTGCAGTTTTTACTTTTTCGTGCTGATGAACCAAGACTGTTGCTTAGGTTATCATTCTGATTTGACTTGCTTAGGTCGTGGGCAAACCTCTATAACTCCTCCTTTATTAATGTGATAAGGCAAGTCTTTTGGCTTCGTTTAAAAAATAATAACTAGGATGGCGACCAAATAATTGGGTACAGTGGTTACCACCTTCAAAGGTTTCGATCACAGAAACTAGTTCTAACTGCATAAATGCAGACACTAAAACAGAGTTGCCGATTATGTCATGGATCATACTTCCACAAACAAAACAAAATGCATGTAGAAACTTCTTCATTTTTGTAGTGGACGGCGTCCAAAAAGAGAACATTAGAATAACCTTTCTCCTTCGTTGTTCTATGTGCCTTCAGCTCCTACATGGTGATGACAAGTGTAACAATTAAGTAACTACAGTTCAGATTCATAAGCAAAAAAGCGCATGGGGCTAGGAGTAAGTACATTATGTTAACGCTACCCTTAACAACTCATAGACTTGTTCACTTCAATTCAGGATAAGTTGACCATTTCCAATAAGTTATAATGAGAAAGTAGAAAATAATAGGTGAGATGAGCATTAAGCACAGTATAAAATACAAATTTCAATAATAAAACTAAAGACACCGAATGTGAGGCTTGTGTATTGCTCAACTCGGCTCAGGGCAATGATCGTACGAGCAACGGGGTAAGAATTATCAAAATTGTGTGTTTATTGACAATTGAAGAATAATCTTCTGGAGGAACAAAATTCTAAGAGTAGTTCGTCAACCTAAAAGAGAAGAATGTCGGGGGCTGCCCCCGGGTAGGGGCAGATCCCGGTATAATTCAGTAAGATGCCAACAGTACATGACCTTTGGCAAGAGCAAGGGACACCTCCTGGTGTGCTGAAAGGGCAACTTGACCCTTGAGCACTGGTAGAGGGCAAAATGCCTCCTGGCAGCCGCAAGGGTCAGCTCTGGCAGCTATAAATAGACGCACCCAGCCTTCACAATCGCAGCACAGGCATAAGTGGGTGGTTCCTCTAAGAACTAGCTTCTCGAAGATGTCTTTGCTGATAGGCTAAGACATCTTCGGGAGGCTAGGCCTAGAGATACTCATCCTAAGACGAGCTCGGACGCCTCCGGAAAGGATCCCGGATCTAGGACTCCGAGGAGACTCCCGGATGGAGGTGTACTCGGCTTTACCGGATAGGTAGTCCGGGTAAGTACTAACCGGGATATGTGTGTCGATCTTGATCTTATGCAGAAGAGGCTCATAGTGGCAAGCGAGGAGGTAGCCGGCGAGAGGGCTCCCGGTAGGCCGTCAACGGTCTGTAGCAGGCTTTCCCGTCTGTCGCGGGGGGAAGTACCATTCCACCTGATACGGAAGCATGGTCACCTCCCGCCTGACACGGAAGCATGGTCACCTCCCGCCTGGCACGGGAGCGCGTCAGCCGGTACGACCGTGGTACGACAAGACCTGACATGCCTAGCCCGGCAATCCGGAAAAGGCTATCCGGGATGGGCAAAGACATGTCTTGTCTCTGACAAGGGGACAATGATGATGCAGGACGGCGCCTGCCGTCCTTATCGAGATGATGACGAAGGAGCTACGCCGGATAGCCCGGCGACTAGGTCGCACTAGCCGGTGACGGCGTGCCGGCTAGACCTGTCCGGTGGGGCCAAGCCGATTTAGGGTTTCCAGCCCTCCTGGCCGGAGCTCTATAAAAGGCGCCATAACTGCTCCTGAGAAGAAGAGACCAACTTGGGAGCCAAAGTTATAGTTGCATTCACTGCTAGAGCTTTTACTTCCTCATACCTTGAGTTCTCCTAGTGCTACTTCTTCTTCACTTTGAGATACTTCCTAGCAACTTGTAGCTCTTGTATCACACTTATATAGAGAAGAAAGGCAGGAGTAGGGGTGTTACCTCCTCACGAGGGCCCTGAACCTGGGTACATCGTGTGTGCATTGTGTGCCTTCGTGCATTTGTTGTTGTTTGTTAGATCTTCCCTACATCGTATTGCTGTTATTTCCAGTTCTTAGGAGAACTCGGTTATACCGGGTTCCTCCTCGTGTGGGCTCTTCAGCTCGCTAACCCTCCCCGGATCCACCAACGTCCATCGGCCCCACACATTAGCCATCCTATGGCATCTGCCGTGATACCACCACGACAGTTGGCGCCAACCGTGGGGCTGACAGAGGCGTTGGCTGGTGTACACATCCGGACGCCCCCCCCCCCCCCCCCCGTTCGTTTCGACGTTCGGGTTCTCTCTGGCCTGGTCGTAAGGCTAGGGGAGATGGACTTTGTCTGCGACAACGCAGGATGCTTCCGGAACAGACCCTTTCCGGTGAACGGATGTCTCATTGGCTTCGGTGGTTTCACCACCTACGTGGCCACCGAGGTTGTCTGTGGCTACCCGGACATGGTTCTGGAAGCTGAGAACCCGCCCATGCTATGCGCTGCTCGGGGTCTGCGTGCCGTTCGCCCCCCCGAGTTCCGTCGCAGTAATGATGGTCGGGGCAACCGAGGAGGAATACCAGGATGCTGACGGTGATACCGACGGCCACCCCCGTTTGGCCAAACCCCCGCAGGAAAGACCTGCGGCCCGAGATGGTGATGCACAGCCGTCCCAACCGCGGCGTCGCCCGGATCCCCTCTCGCGGCTGGTGGCCAAGTTGACTGTACCTATGGCTGCTGAAGCGGATACCCAGGCCACCTCGGCTGACTTGGAGGAGCAGCGGAGGTTGCTACTCGCTGAAGCGCAGGAGATCGCCGAGATCCGTCTTGAGCTCAATGCTAGCCTCCGGGAGTACAATGCAGCTCACGGATTCCTTAAGATAGACTCCCGGGAGAAGCGCATTGCGGATCTGCGCAAGAAAGGAAGAATGGTGAATGAGGAGCTGGCTGGTGGAGCCACCACCAGTAACACAGGAAGTCGGATTTCTGCGGGGAAGCCGGTGTACAGCTCACCGGCGAAAACTCTTAGGGCCGCCGAAGCCGCCATGGCCGAGTTGGTGGGGTTATCCGGTGAAGCCCTGCGCAAGCAGCAGGAGAGGGTAAACGAGTTGGTGATTGAGGCCAACCGTCAGAATCAGGCCTTCAAGAAGAAGAACCCCGGGGCAGGATCCCAAGTGCACTCAGCCAGACCCAATAGCCAGAAGTCAGACGGGGAGGCCTCTTCCCCGCATCCGAGCAGAAGCAAGAGTAAGAGCAAGAGCCGGAGCCGGAGTCGAGGTTCCGGGAAGAACAAGCAGCTACAGACCTACGACCCGGCCTTCGCAGGTATCCAGCAAGCCGGACAGCGTAACTCGGGACAGGCGGGAAGTACCCGTGGGGATGGTAACCTGGGTGTAGGAAACAATAACCCGGTTGGCCGTGGTAATCCACCCCGGAACCCTCCTCATGTACAGGGAAACCCACAGAGGGAGGTCGCCTCTGTCCCCCAGCAGGCCGTGATCCCTGCGCCAGGCAGGCTCAACGATGGCAACTCGAGGCTGCAGCAGCTCGGGTATCAGCCAGACGAGAACCCTTTGGGATCTCGGATAGGGACCAGACAGCTGAACCCGGCAGATGCAAGATTCCGGCTCGACCGGATTCACCAATCCGAATTGGTGGAAGAGCAAGGACCTCCGGGACCTGCCTGCTTCGGACCTCGGATCATGCGGGAACCACCTGTTCGGAACTTTCAGCTCAACAGGGGGGCCAAGACCTATGACGGCAGCAAGAAGCCGGAGGACTGGCTAACCGACTATGTAACTGCAGTAAGCATAGTCGGTGGAAACAGACGATGGGCGGTACGTTATGTACCGCAGATGTTGGAAGGACCAGCCCGGATCTGGTTGAATAACCTGAGAACTGGTAGCATAGACTGCAGGTTAGATTTCGAGGAGGCATTCATCAGCAACTTCACCAGCACGTACAAAAGGCCTAACAGACCTCAGCAGCTCGCCATCTGTAGGCAAAGGAGCAACGAGACTGACCGGGAGTACCTTACCCGGTGGAGCAATATTCGCAACTCTTGCGAAGGAGTGGTGGAGGCACAGGCCATCTCCTGGTTTGCGCAAGGATGCCGGCATGGCTCTATGCTGTGGCAGAAATTGCAGAGAAAGATGCCAACAACATTGGCAGAAACCATGCGCATCGCCGATACCTACACGCTTGGAGATCCCATGCAACCCCTGGTGGATGTCGGTGACTCCAACAGGAGGAATGCGGGACCTCAGCGTTCAGGACCGAGCAGGAGCCATGATCGCCAGGAGTTCGGCCACAAGAGGAATCAGCCCGAGTACCACCATGCCGCACAACACGTCGCAGCAGTGACCCGGGAGCAGGAGGATGCCGGCAACAGCCAGCGTCAAAAGACAAGTGGCCCGGCTTGGGGTCAGAGTCAGGAGGTGCACAAGACCTGGGTGGAACAAAAGAAGCCCCTGACATATGAGGAAATGCTGAACAAGCCGTGCTGCTACCATACTCTGGAGGCCAACAAACCCGCAAACCACTCTACTCGGCAGTGCAGTTGGTATCAGCGCACGTTGCAGGAAGGCAGCTCGGGAGCTATTCGGCAGAGTGCTCCGGCATCTCGGCCCAATATCCCGAGACCCCCTCCTCCGACATCGGGGGCCAACGCTGTCCGACTTCCCCCTCCTCCGAGAGGACCCCCACCTCGCCCGGTGAATGTGGTGCACACCCGAAACGACAACGGTAACCAAGGCGGACAGCAGCAGAGTAACTACCGGGAGGCACATCAGAGCTATGTGGTCTTTGTGACCGAGCCCACTGACCGAAAGAGTGTGCGGCAACGTGCCCTGGAGGTGAATGCTGTGATCCCGGCGGTGCCCAAGTTCTTGCACTGGTCCGAGATGGAGATCACGTGGAGCCGGAAGGATCACCCCCGGGTTATGCCTAAGGCAGGGGCGTATGCCCTGGTGGTGGACCCAACTTTTGTCGGACCCAACCTCAACGTCCGCTTCAGCCGGGTTCTGATCGACAATGGCAGTGCCATTAACATCATGTACAAGGACACGATGCTGAAGCTAGGGGTATCCATGAACACCCTGCTGCCTACCGAGACAACCTTCCACGGCATTGTGCCCGGAGTCTCTTGCTCGCCCATGGGGAAGATCTGGGTTGAGGTGCTATTCGGAACTCGGGAGAACTGCCGAACCGAGAGCTTGGAGTTCGAGGTCGTGGACCTCGAAAGCCCGTATCACGCACTGATCGGCAGACCAGCCCTCGCCAAGTTCATGATCTCGACTCACATGGGTTACCTCAAGATGAAAATGCCGGGACCCAACGGCGTAATCACCATTTCGGGAGACCACAAGCGCTCCATGGAATGTGCATCGGCGGGATCGTGCTTGGCTGAGTCTCTGGTGATCGCGGAAGAAAAGAAGAGGATTTAGCAGGTGGTGGCAATGGCCAAGACCTCCCAACTCGGAATGCCCGGGATGGTGAACCCGGAGCAGGGCGCATCATTTCAGCCCCCCAAGGAGACCAAAAAGGTGTGTGTGGACCCCAGCAACCCGGAGCGCCAAGTTATCATCGGCAGCAACCTGGACAGCAAATAGGAAGGCGAGCTCGTCGACTTCCTCCGTGAGAATCGGGATGCCTTTGCGTGGTCGAGTGACGATCTGCAAGGCGTCCCGAGGGAGTTGGCTGAGCACTCTCTGTTTGTTAGACCGGATGCGAAGCCGGTGAAGCAACCGACTAGGCGCCTGTCGGATGAAAGAAGAGCCGCGGTCATGGAGCACCTGGCTATACTGATGGCCGCCGGATTCATAATGGAGGTGCTGCACCCGGATTGGATATCGAATCCGGTCCTGGTAGAGAAGAAGAAAGATGATCCCCTCCTGCTTAAGGTGTGGCGCATGTGCATCGACTTCACCAACCTCAACAAAGCCTGCCCGAAGGATCCCTTTCCACTGCCCCGGATAGATCAAGTAATAGACTCCACTGCCGGGAGTGAACTTTTGACTTTTTTAGATGCTTATTCTGGTTTTCACCAGATACCTTTGAATCTGGATGATCAATTGAAAACTGCTTTCATTACCCCTTATGGGGCTTATTACTATCGTGCCATGACTTTCGGTTTGAGGAATGCTGGTGCTACATACCAGAGATGCATGCAGAAATGCTTACATGACCAGATAGGCCGAAATGCCGAGGTCTATGTCGACGACATAGTCATAAAAACAAAAGAAAAAGCCTCACTAATAGATGATCTGAGGGAAACATTTAAGAACTTAAGAAGATTCCGGATGAAGTTGAATCCGGATAAGTGCACGTTTGGTGTACCGGCAGGGAAGTTACTCGGTTTCCTCATCTCAAGCCGGGGAATCGAGGTCAACCCGGGTAAAATTCGTGCTATCGAAAGCATGAAATTGCCCGTGCGTCTCAAGGATGTGCAGAAGTTTACCGGGTGTCTTGCATCCCTGAGTCGGTTTGTGAGCCGACTTGGGGAGAAGGCCTTGCCTATGTACCAACTGATGAAGAAGAGCAAGACATTTGTTTGGACCCCGCAGGCTGATGCGGCGTTCAACGATTTGAAGAGAATGCTCTCAACAGCACCAGTGTTGGCATCCCCGTTACCCAAGGAACCTATGATGTTGTATATTGATGCAACCAACCGAGTAGTCAGTGTGGCAATGGTAGTAGAAAGGGAAGAAGGGGGCAAGCTGATACAGAGACCGGTGTATTACCTCAGTGAGGTGATCTCGGAATCCAAGCAGAACTACCCGCACTACCAGAAAATGGCGTACGGGGTGTACATGGCAGTGACCAAGCTCAAGCATTACTTTCAGGAACACCCGACCACAGTGGTATGCGAAGCTCCTCTCGCCGAGATCATCGGTTGCAAGGACGCTAGCGGCCGGGTAGCCAAATGGGCCATCCAGTTGTCTCCATACGCTCCGGCGTATGAGAGACGAGATGCCATCAAGTCGCAGGCGATGCCGGACTTTTTGGTAGACTGGGCCGAGATGCAGTATGAACCTCCGATGCCGGATTACAATTTCTGGAGGATGCATTTCGATGGCTCAAAGGCTAAGATCGGATTGGGTGCCGGGGTGGTCCTCACTTCCCCAAAACAAGATGTACTGAAGTATGTGCTGCAAATTCATTTTCGAGCATCCAACAATGTCGCAGAATATGAGGCTTTGGTTCATGGACTGAACGTCGCCAAGGAGATCGGCATCCGCCGGATAGAGTGTTTCGGTGACTCCGACCTCGTGGTGCAACAGGTGTCGGGGAATTGGGATGCCCTCGATGCAAACATGGCCTTATACAGGTTTCATGTGCAGAAAATATCCGGATTTTTGAAGGATGCGAGTTCAAGCATATACCCAGAGGAGAAAACGAGGCAGCGGATGTCTTGTCCAAGCTAGGGTCATCTCGGGATGCCATCCCACCCGGGATAGCCCTAGAGCATTTGAGGAAGCCATCTATTCAACCATCACCCGAGTCGGAATCTATCTTCATCACCAAGGAGCCCGGTTCAGACGCCGTGCCCATGGAAGTAGATGTCGGGAGCATAACATCGAACCCGGGGACTGCATCGCAGTGCTCAGAGAGGCAAAGAAATATGATGATAGAGGTGATGTCGGCAGAGCCAATGGACATAGACGCTCCCGTGTTCCCGGGTAGACCTGTCCCGGGATGGGCACATCCCATTATGGCTTATATCTTGGAAGGAATCCTCCCGGAAAATGAAGTGGAAGCCCGGCAGATAATGCGGAGATCAAAAGCATACACTGTCATCAATCAAGAGTTGTACAAGAGAAGTGTCACTGATGTACTTCAGAGGTGTGTGGAACCAGCAGAAGGGCAAGAGATGCTCCTGGAAATACATCAGGGGGAATGTGGACATCATGCATCATCCCGGGCCCTGGTGGCAAAGGTGTTCCGGCATGGGTTCTACTGGCCCACTGCGCTGCAGCAAGCAGAAGATATTGTCCGGAAGTGTGGAGGATGCCAGAGATTTGCTCACCGGATACACATGCCGGCGTCAGCACTAAAAACAATCCCCATCACTTGGCCATTCGCAGTTTGGTGTTTGGATATGGTCGGTCAGTTCAAGCCGGCAAGAGGCAATATGACGCACATACTGGTTATGGTGGACAAGTTCACCAAATGGATAGAGGTCAAGCCAATCCGGAAGTGCGATGGACACACCGCTGTGCAATTCCTGAAAGACATCATCTTGAGATACGGATACCCGCACAACATTATCACTGATAATGGCACCAATTTTGCTGTGGGGGAGTTCGCTCGATTTTGTGCTGAGAAGGGAATCCGGCTAGATGTAGCATCAGTTGCACACCCGGAGGCGAACGGGCAAGTCGAAAGAGCAAATGCCTTGGTCTTGGCCGGCATCAAAGCTCGTTTGATCGAACCACTATTGAGAACTCCGGGATGCTGGATAGAGGAGTTACCGGCGGTGTTATGGGGTCTCCGGACTACACCGAATAGATCTACCGGTACACGCCATTCTTCATGGTATACGGTGCGGAGGCAGTGCTCCCGACTGACATACAATATGATTCCCCGAGAGTGACAATGTTCACCGAGACGGAGGCAAAGGAGGCCCGAGAAGATGATGTGGATTTACTCGAGGAGGCAAGAGAGTTGGCACTATCTCGGTCTGCAATTTATCAACAGAATCTCCGTCGCTATCATAGCCGGAAAGTACACCCGAGGGTGTTCCGAGAGGGGGATCTGGTGCTGAGGCTCATCCAACGCACGGCCGGAATGCATAAGCTGTCACCTCCATGGGAGGGACCTTTTGTGATAAGCAGGGCATTGCACAATGATTCTTATTACCTTGTAGATGCCCAGGAGGCTAGGAAAGGTGTAATGGACAAATCAGGGGAGGAAACCAAGCGTCCATGGAATGTAGCTCTACTTCGCCCCTTTTACACGTAAAGGGCTCAGTGTATGTTGTATCTCAATTTTCGGTATTAATGAAAGTAAGGCACCCCGGGAGAAACCCGGGGACTGCCTGGTTATGTGCATGGCTTGTTGTTATTTCTTGTCAAGTTCATTTACTATTTTTCACCGGCGTCTCGGGAAAGAACCCTGGGACTGCCGGATAACTGTCCTCTATTTTATTTTGTATGCCGGGAAAGTTCCGAGTTCGATTCTCAAAGTCAAAGTAATGTATGTCATGTGAAATCATCTTGTGACTCGACTGACGAACGCCGAAATGGTAGTCAAGAGCAAAGAGAGGGAAGGTGGGAAACACGAAAATGGTCTCGGGGACTCGGAGCAGGAACTTATCCGGCATACCTGTTTTTTACTAAGTTAGTTGTTTTTTATGTCGGGAATTCGGTTAGTAGGAACTCGGATTGTTTTAAGTAATGTATGCCGTATGTGGAGTTTTGTGACTCGACTGTCGAACGCCGAAATGGTAGACAAGAGCAGAAATTACCTAAGTACGGTAAACATGAAAGGCAATTCGGGAACTCAAAACAGAATAAATTGACATAAGTTACTCGGGTAAATAGTTCAGTGCGAAACGAAAACAGTATAAGTGTATATTACATATTGTACCCGGCATCCCGGGGATTTGACGAATCTACTCTTAAAAGTATTTCAAGGGATAGGAGATGTCGGCTTCTCGACCGAGACACCAGCAGGAGCAGCGACCTCGGGAGCGGCATCAGCAGGAGCAGCAGGAGTAGCAGTCCCGGTGGCGTCGGCAGTAGCAGCAATCTCGGAAGAAGCAGCAGGAGCAGCTTCGGCTTCAGTTCCGGCAGCGCTACTCGGGGCGTCGGGACGCACCTCGGTCTCGGTGGCCTCGGGTATCGGCGAAGTAGTTGCATCCCGGGGAACCACGCTCTCGGGCGCAGCACCGGAGGCAGCATCATCTTCTTCCGGGGCCTCGTCTTCCGCGTCGCCGGTTGCAACAGTTTCCTCGTCATCCTCGTAATCAGATTCCGAGTCGGAAGGAAAGACGCTGGCGGTGAAGGCACGGATGCTGGACCACGAAGCAATCCGGTGCGCCACCTCCTGTCGCCGCTGAATCTTGGCCGGGTCACTCAGCCATGGCGAGATCGTCTGCAGGCGCTGGATAACCTTCAGATCGAGACCTTCGTACCAGCTAAGTACTTGGGTCAAGACCTGGTCGGCACCAGCCCGCGCACCGGAACGCTTCCAGGCGTGAATGCGCCTCCCGGCACACCGCAGTGCGCTCGCGAGCTCGGGAACGGACAGCGTCCCGCGGATGCTCGGCCACAATGCGTCGTGGACGTGGACCGCAGCGCTAAGCAGCTCCGTGCCGATAGACCAAAGAGGCACTATCCGGGCCTTCAGGGCGGTGAGGTGATCCTCGATGTCCCAGGCTTCCGAGACAGGGCCCTTCCCGGCGCGATTCTCTCGGGCGGCAGCAACGGCAAGAACGGCAGCCTCCCGGGAGTGCTCAAATTCCCCTTTAAAAAGAAGAATTGTCAAACAACTAGGTCATAAGAAAAGCAACAGCAAATAAAGGAAGTAACAAGAGAAGAGGGGTGTCGGTCCACTTACTGTTAAGATCCCGGTTCAATACAGTGAGTTCGGAGAGCCAAGTATCAGACCGTGACCGGAGGAGAGCCAGCTCGGTCTCGGCATTATGCGCGCGCTCCTCGGACTGATCCAAGGTTTCCTTCTGCTTCTTGGTCGCCTCGATGAAGCACATCTTCATCTCGGACGCGGCAGTCTTGGATTTGTCGAGCTCGCCGTTGAGGCGCGCGATCTCGGCTTGCGCGGTAGCAAGGGCGGCCTTTTGGTCTACCGAGACCTTACGCGCGGCGTCTCGCTCCTCCCGGAGGCGCTCCTCGCACTTCTTAGACTGACCGAGGTCAGCAAGAACCCGGTTGAAGATGCTGCGGCGTGTCTGGCTGCACTCCTGAAAGCAAGACAAAGAAGGAGGAATCAGTCTGGAAAAGATGTAAATAACCCGGTTGGGAGGATCTCGGGGACTCGGTGTCCGAGTCCTGCAGTTTTCTCTAAGATTGGAGCCTAGTGATCTGCTATTCGGGGGAATCTAGAGCACTAAGCACCAATCTCGGGGACTAGTGGTGATGCAGCAAATTTTGAAGCAACCTACCCGGTTGGGAGGATCTCGGGGACTCGGTGTCCGAGTCCTGGAATTTTCTCTAAGATTGGAGCCTAGTGATCTGCTATTCGGGGGAATCTAGAGCACTAAGCACCAATCTCGGGGACTAGTGGTGGAAGGAACAAGTGTGTTTTGAGGAAAGAAAGAGAACAAGCTTACCTCGGTCACCCGAGTAACATCCAGCGCGGCCACCTGGAGAGCGTGCAGAGCTTGAGCGTTGCGGCTTGGGCCTGCAGCGTGCAAGTCTCCCGCAGTCTCGGAGGCGTCGGCGGCAAGCCAGGCCTTGTTGTATTCATCAACAACCTGTATGCCGGAGCCGCCGGCAGCGCGGGTAGCAACAGCGTCCCGGGATCCTGAAGGTACAAAGGAGCTGACGGTTGCTCGCAACATCCGCAAGGCTGCAGTAGGGATCTCGGCAGGAGGCGGTGGTAACGATGAAAACGTACCCGTGCGCAGCACCAACTCTTGGGCCGAGGATGTCGGGGCAGCTGCAGGCTTGGCAGAAGTTGTTTTCTGCCCGGCGATCTTGGGGCGTGACTTCACGGCAGGAGGATCAACTTGCCGGGAAGAGGGTGTGGGACGTTTCTCCGAGACAGTCTTGGTGGAGGCTTGCCGGGAGGGGCCGCTGGCCGCGAGCTGCCGACGAGGGCTCAGGATCTCTGCCTCAAGCCCGGGCACCCGGCGCGGACTATCCGGAAGAAGAATATCTCCCGAGGTGGTCGTGGCCTCCACCGGGATCTCGTCGATCACCGGATGGGTATCCGGACTCACAACGGTGGCGGGTGCGGCGCCGGAAGCAGCATCCTCGTTCCCTCGTGTAGAAGGGCGAAGTGGAGAAGGAGAAGCTCGAGCAGGGCTGGGAGTCCGAGTCCCGGGAGGAGGAGGAACAGCAGGTGACGGGAGGTCGAGCGCATCCCTGAAAGAAGATATCTTAGTAATAGTTTATGAAGAAGACAAAGTCAGATAGCATAAGACAAAGAAAACGTACCCGGAATCCACGGTAGGAGGACCCCTCTGTCGGCGTCGAGCAGGCTTCTCGGCCGTTTGTTTATTCGGCTTGCTCCTCTTGGGGGGGTTACCGGAGTTCTCGACAGCCTCGGTGTCGGAAGCCGCACGCTTCCGGCTCTCGGCACGTTTGGTCCCGGCAGTCGGCTTCGGAACCACTGCTGAGGCCCAATTGAGAGGGAGAGCGTCAATAACATCGAGGATTTGGCAGTCAATCTCATCCTCATCATCCGAAGAAATTGAAATAGCCTCTGAGGTTGAAGGATTACCCGGGGCGGCAGCTTTCACCAGAGGGATGGCGAGATGATCCTCGCCGTCGGGGTCCTTTCTCGGCATCTTATCCGGCACCGGGATGTTCGGCACGAAGTTCCCGTTGGCGTGGACTGCGTCCTCCTCGGCTTGCCGCTCGAATAACTGCGCAAACAGGTCATCACATGATTTCCAGGTAAACGCATGTACGTGGGCAAATGCGCGAAAGACAGACAGGAGCACCTGTTTTAATGGCTTTTTCCGGGATCCCCCAATGACACCCCAAACAAACTCATCCGACATCTTCGTCCGGGCAATAGCTCGGACACGTCGGACGACCGCGGGACGGTCAAGAGGGAAAATACTGGTCCTGGTGGGGTCATAGCTCCCGTCCATATGGCACATCTTGTGCACTCGGTTTTGCAGAGGACAGACGCGGCGGATAATAAAGCAGCGCAGGAGATCGTCGCCGGTCATTTTCTTGTTCAGCGCCAAGAGCACGTCATGCATGCAATTGACCTCTTCGGTATCCGGGAGCTGTTTCCAGAGGTTGAACTTGAGAGGAGGGCCATTGACAAACTCCGGCAGATTTATGAAATCCGGATTCGAGGATCCCGGACCATCTCCCGAGTGCTCCCGGTTCTTCACGTAGAAGAAACTGCGCTGCCACTTCCGGCAGGATTCTAGTCCCTTGACTATAGGGAATCCGGAGTCAGCACGAGGGATGATGGTGGCCGCTCCGCAATCGACCAGGTCTTTCACTTTTTGATCCGGGTTGGGGATGACTTGGCGGCGAAGGATAAAATACTTGGCCCAAAGATCCATAAAGGGCCACACGCCGAGGTATGCTTCTGCATACGTGGTGAAGACCGAGAGCATCATAATGGCGTTAGCTGGGAGGTGATGCGGTTGGAGGCTGTAGGTGTCGAGGAAGTCGCGGAAGAAGGGGCTTGCCGGAAGCCCAAACCCACGCTCGAAGTGCGTAAGGAATACAACGTATTCCCCGGGTTGGGGTTCCGGCTCAACCTCGCCCTCCGGAAGACGGCTCTCGACTTCTGGCGGAATCCGATGAGTCCGGTACAGCCAGTCCAGGTCCCATTGTTTGGTTTCGGAGCCATCCCAGCATCCCCGGATACTCTCTTCACCCATGTCGGAGAAGACTGCAGGTGTATTCGGGCTATTCTGCAGGCGCAGCGGCGGTTAGTCGGAGTTAGTCTACCGGAAACTAGGATGCCGGAGCACAAACTGCCAAACACAACCGGATTCCTAGGAAGTAAGATCTACCGTGTGCTAGAAAATCAAAACAAAAGGGAGGAAAAAAGGTGCGGGCTAAACTCAAACGAAGCAATGCGAGTGAATGATCTACATCCTACCGCGACGGTACATCACCGCCGTGCGCCTCGTGAGCGCCGCTCAAGTTGTGCTCACCGGCGGCGGCTCAACCGCACTTGTGTTACGGCACGGCCGGAGTCGGGCGGTTGTTCTACCGAAGAAAATCATCGAGACGGAGAGAGCCACTCACCGGTGAAAGAGGAGGTCGGTGACGTGCGAGAGGGACGGCGATGTTCGAGCTCCGGCGCACGGCGAGGGCGACGGCGTTTGGGTGACGAGCGCTGCGGCGGCGATGTGCTCGAGAGGATGAAGGAGAAGCAAGGAAGAAGAAGGGGAGGAGACCGTTCCGGTCCCCTATTTATGGGGGGGATTCCGGAGCGGTTTCCAATTTTCCCGCCCACGATCTCCACGATCGTGGGTGGGATGTAGTTTGCGCAGCAAGCCACGTGGCGCTACCTGGAGCGTCCGATCCGGCCACACCGAGGGCCACACGGCCCCAACGGTTGAACTCCGGATCGGCTGCGGCTCCCGGCGCGGGAACCCAAACGACGGCGTGCTCGGGCAGGAGCACTCGAGTGCATTTCTGCTCGGACGCGACGTCGGGTGGGCCCCAGCTCGCAGTCTCAAGTTCAGCATGAAGCCAACGGTCAAAATTCACTCAGATTATGTTATCCGGTTGCAGGCTTCGCCTCCCGGTTAACACAGTCTCGGTAAGAAGGTCTCGGAAGAAATCAATCTCGGCGGGAAGACGGAGAATGATGT
The DNA here is from genome assembly GCA_026929855.1 of Poa annua. Classification (NCBI taxonomy): domain Eukaryota; kingdom Viridiplantae; phylum Streptophyta; class Magnoliopsida; order Poales; family Poaceae; genus Poa; species Poa annua. The sequence continues at coordinate 264,403,789 of CM049427.1, read as the reverse complement.
CAGGTGTTCTCGGAAGATAGTTGTTATTTAAAAGCTGATCCCGCACATCATCCGAGGTCGCTATACAGCACCAGCTTCGGGGACTAGTGTCGGGGGGCTGCCCCCCGGGTAGGGGCAGATCCCGGTATAATTCAGTAAGATGCCAACAGTACATGACCTTTGGCAAGAGCAAGGGACACCTCCTGGTGTGCTGAAAGGGCAACTTGACCCTTGAGCACTGGTAGAGGGCAAAATGCCTCCTGGCAGCCGCAAGGGTCAGCTCTGGCAGCTATAAATAGACGCACCCAGCCTTCACAATCGCAGCACAGGCATAAGTGGATGGTTCCTCTAAGAACTAGCTTCTCGAAGATGTCTTTGCTGATAGGCTAAGACATCTTCGGGAGGCTAGGCCTAGAGATACTCATCCTAAGACGAGCTCGGACGCCTCCGGAAAGGATCCCGGATCTAGGACTCCGAGGAGACTCCCGGATGGAGGTGTACTCGGCTTTACCGGATAGGTAGTCCGGGTAAGTACTAACCGGGATATGTGTGTCGATCTTGATCTTATGCAGAAGAGGCTCATAGTGGCAAGCGAGGAGGTAGCCGGCGAAAGGGCTCCCGGTAGGCCGTCAACGGTCTGTAGCAGGCTTTCCCGTCTGTCGCGGGGGGAAGTACCATTCCGCCTGACACGGAAGCATGGTCACCTCCCGCCTGACACGGAAGCATGGTCACCTCCCGCCTGGCACGGGAGCGCGTCAGCCGGTACGACCGTGGTACGACAAGACCTGACATGCCTAGCCCGGCAATCCGGAAAAGGCTATCCGGGATGGGCAAAGACATGTCTTGTCTCTGACAGGGGGACAATGATGATGCAGGACGGCGCCTGCCGTCCTTATCGAGATGATGACGAAGGAGCTACGCCGGATAGCCTGGCGACTAGGTCGCACTAGCCGGTGACGGCGTGCCGGCTAGACCTGTCCGGTGGGGCCAAGCCGATTTAGGGTTTCCAGCCCTCCTGGCCGGAGCTCTATAAAAGGCGCCATAACTGCTCCTGAGAAGAAGAGACCAACTTGGGAGCCAAAGTTATAGTTGCATTCACTGCTAGAGCTTTTACTTCCTCATACCTTGAGTTCTCCTAGTGCTACTTCTTCTTCACTTTGAGATACTTCCTAGCAACTTGTAGCTCTTGTATCACACTTATATAGAGAAGAAAGGCAGGAGTAGGGTTGTTACCTCCTCACGTGGGCCCTGAACCTGGGTACATCGTGTGTGCATTGTGTGCCTTCGTGCATTTGTTGTTGTTTGTTAGATCTTCCCTACATCGTATTGCTGTTATTTCTAGTTCTTAGGAGAACTCGGTTATACCGGGTTCCTCCTCGTGTGGGCTCTTCAGCTCGCTAACCCTCCCCGGATCCACCAACGTCCATCGGCCCCACACATTAGCCATCCTATGGCATCTGCCGTGATACCACCACGACAAAGAAGGTAAGAAACATTTCAATGAACACTCAAGAGTCGTCAGTTGAAGCGAGTGAGCAGAGTGCTCGCCACAGCTGCAGCAAACTCCATGGGAGCTTCTTTGGAACATCCTAGCATAGCTCATGAATGGAAGAACACAATCTTTTGTTTTGGCAATACGGACCTTGCCAACAACACTGCCAGGTGGGGTAAGTGTTGACGTTTTTTTTAACAGGTAAGTGTTGACTTGTAGCCCCGCAAAGTTGATACATGTTGTTAAGATGGAGCAATAACTTCCGATTGTTTGGCTCGTAGCGCTCCAAAAGACACCTCGGTGTGGGCCCACACACATCTCCCACATCCATCATCTTGCTGAGGTCATAACGACCAAGGTCGTGCTCATTAAAGCAGAGCATAAGTCACTCTCTCTAGTACCAGGTACCGACAAGCCCATCCACACTTCTTCCTGGTGATACTGATACTGAACATCACCTAACATTTGCACAAAAACATCACCCGGCCTTTGCACACCACGGCTATCGTTGGACGGAGGTTCATAGCCAAAACGGTCATTGTCATCATGATCTCCAAAGCAAAACACTTTTCACACTTATCATTTAATGTTTTATTATTTTTTACTTCATCATAACACATTATATCTAAGAATTTCTATAGGTATACAAGCTTTCACAAATATATCTTGTTGATACTTTTGATGTTGTACTCATGAAAATTAACCATATTTTTTCTACGTCCTTTGCAAAGTATAAGGTGTATAATTGCTCATGAAATATATTTTGATAGCGAGTTTGATTTGCATTATAATGCATCGACAATTTTCTACTGAGGACAAAAGTTATATAATTTGGAGAGGGTCATGATTAAATATAATACTAAAGTTTAACGTTATACTACAATTCGAGTGACTTATCATTAGGAATAAACTTGACCTAAAGTGTACCCTTTCGAGATATAATTATGGAAATATATACAAGTTTATTACGATAAAATACTAAGTTTTAAAGTAAATTAACAAAATTCACATTACTAGGTTGATCAACATTCAAGCTACTTAAACATATTGTATTAATAATATCCATTCGAGCTTATTTTTGTTTTAAAGTATCTTTAAAGAGTTCGAGAACATGAGAGACTATAATATCAAGTAAACTAATTGTAGAGAACAATAGTCTAGCTCAATCAAAGTAAAACTTTTAAAAAATGGCATGAAAGGTGCCTAATTTTAAGAATTTGTTGGGACCTGATCGAGTCATTTGAGACCAAGGGAGATGGGGGAGAGTGAACGGGAATCCGGAACCTAGAGGGGGGTGAATAGGTGCTATTACAAATTTTAGGTCTTTTCAAATTTAGGCTTAACACAAAGGTAAATTCTCTAGATATGCAACTACGTGAATTTACCTAATTGACAATCTAAGCAATAATAAGATAGACAAGGTAACAAGACAAGCAAGTAAGGGAGCAAAGATAAGGGGAACCAAGCGAAGCACGCGGAGACGAAGATGTAATCCCGAGTTCCACCCAAGGGTGTACGTCTCGTTTGGAGAGGTGTGCGCTACCACAACAGGTTAGCCGCAACGCCACAAAGGCTCACCTTCTTCTCCGATGAACTCAACCACAAAGGTTGCGAGTTCACCTTCCACTATTTATCCCCTTTTAGGGCGGAGATCGAATCCCTTACAAACGCTTGAGGCACGCACCCACAACTTAATTGGGGGCTCTCAAGAAGACCAAAAAGGTCAAGGACCACAAAAGGTCAAGGCAACACCAAGATTACAATAATGGTGAACTAGGTTTTCCCACCGGAAACCCTAGCCACGAAATCCCCAAGTGAATGGGGAGGAAATACAAATCCCTTCGGTGAAGATGTAGATCTGGGCCTTCTCCTCCAATCCTCCAAAGATCAACGAATTTGGGTGGAGGGATTGGGAGATCTTGTTGATTTGAGCTTTCAAGAATGGTAGGAGAGAGAATATCTGAGAGCTAGCTGTTCTTGAGTGAGTGAGGGGGTATTTATACCCCCTCTCAAAATCTGGCCGTTGGCTGCTTCGGGGACCCGGAAATTCCGGTATAAGTGACACCGAAAATTCCGAGTCACTCGGAATATCCGGATCAATGAAATTTCCGAGCTGAATTTCCGGTTGAGATCAGAACCACTTTGACATTTTGACTTAGCCAATTTTCTGAGGGTGACTCGGAAATTCCGAGTCCGTGAAATTTCCGAGCTGAATTTCCGGTTGAGATCAGAACCACTTTGACATCTTGACTTAGTCAATTTTCTGAGGGTGACTCGGAAATTCCGAGTCAGTGAAATCTCCGAGCTGAATTTCCGGTTGAGATCAGAACCACTTTCTGAACTTGACTTAGCCAATTTTCTGAGGGTGACTCGGAAATTCCGAGTCCGTGAAATTTCTGAGCTGAATTTCCGATTGAAGTCAGAACCATTTTCTCAACTTGACTTAGCCAATTTTCTGTTAAGTATGGAAGACCCGGAATTTCCGATCCAGGAAATTTCCGGTTCCAATAATCCGATTCTGGGAAGAATTCCAGAAACTCTTTTTCTCTACAATTTGGCTTTGGGATTTGTGATATGCAATTCACACAAACTGAAATAATTAGCAAATAGGATTAGTACATCATTGGTATTGTTAACTAACACTCAAAACACTAGGGATTAAGGAATGTTCTTTCAATCTCCCCCTTTTTGGTGTTAGATGACAATACCAAGATTTGCAAAGAAACAAAATGCAATATCATGTTTTTTGACAGAAAATGGCTCCCCCTAAATAAGTGCATGTAAGCAACCCAATATGACAAACGATAGGAGCAATTTTATAACGACAAACACAAGATATTACATAGGAGAAAAGAGACACAATGTAAGGTTATGGTAGCATTTGAGACTAGATAGATTTTCATACCTTGTGTATATAGGATATGAAGAGAATACCAACACAATAAATTCGAAGTCTCAACCATAGTAGAATGATAGCATAACATATGAAGAGAATACCAACACAATAACTTCAAACAAAAATAAACGGACACAAGCGCAAATAAATGGTAAACGCATATGCTTGTGCCCGAACCCTTGCAAATCCCCGAACCCTACTAGAGCAACTTCTCCCCCTTTGGCATCTAAACGCCAAAAAGGAAGAAGAGCGATGCTACGTCCCATGGAGGTCTTCAGTCCGAGGGGGTCTCCTCATCATCATCCACATCATCATCTTCGTCATCCTCATCATCCTCCTCATCATCCTCATACTCTGCCTCCTCATCCTCATCTTCCTCCTCATCATCATAGTCATGTCCTGTGGTGTATGAGATGCCACCAAGGTCATGGTCAATCTGAGTCCATGGAGCCAAGGAACCCTGGTTCCACTGAGCAAAGGTCAGGGGATCAGACAGTTCAGCAGGAGCAGGAGAGCCAGATGCATGGTGAAGGATCAAGTCTTGCTTGTAGGCTAGCTGGCGGCGATCCTTGTAGGCAGCGTATTGCTCCTTGCGGATGTCCACATTCATGCATAGGACATTGTGTTGGAACCAATTCAGCTTCTTGACCTTCGCATGAGTGGCTGGGACATGAGTGGGAGCAGCAGCCCTCCTAGCATCACCCATGAAGGATCCACCCTGAGCTGAGCTAGTGGAAGGCCTAGGAGGGGTCTTGACCACTGTCTTCTTCTCATACAGCTTCTTGAAGTCATGCGGCTCCATATCATCATTTCTGAAGTTATAGTCAGAGAACTTGAACTTGAGAAGCTTCATGATGTAAGGAGCATAGGGAATAGTGACCCTGGTGGTCATGGCTTCATACATCTCATTGTAGATGTAATCCATCACATCTACACTCCAGTCAGCATCAGAACCAGTGTCCTCCACAATGCGGTTGGCAAGAAGGAGCAGGTTGCAAAGAGGGGTCACCACATTGTCGTTGTTGCCACCACTTGGTGCAATGTTCTCACGCAGGATGCGCACAAGAACATCATACAGTGGAAGCAAGTCACGAGAATTACCAGGGATGGCTCCCTCACCATATAAGTGCGTTGTTTGCTTCTTGTTGAGCTTGTAAGGGTTGTGCATGCGAAAGCCTTGAGGATTGTCACCATCAAACCTGTAGCCCAAAACCTTGGCAAACTCCTCAAAGTTGGACTCACAGTACGATTCCCCAGTCATCCACTTCATAGTCTTCTTCGAGTCACCCTTGATCATAAGGGTGGCGAAGAACTGCATCACCAGCTAGGGACAACGGGTGAGCACCAGCCTCTCCAAGCCCATGGTCTTGACAATATGAATAGCCTCAACAAAGGAGGCTTTCTTCTGCAGAGTTGCGAGATCAAACGGATGCATAGGTCGAATGGGCTTCGACAGAGAGAGGTAGAGATCCACGAGTATGTGCTCTTGCTCTTGGCACCAATAGCTGCGATCAACCAGAGAGTTGTCCCTTGGCCTAAGGTACCAATCCCCCTGTCTAAGCTGAGAATAATCCACTGAGTTCATCTTGGAGTAGTTCTGACGTTGAGTAATAGGGGTATTCTTCCTTTTCTTGAAAGGTGGCTTGCTAACAACAGCTTTCTTCGGCCTTTGAAGTGCATGACCCTTTCCCTTGTTGACTGGGTTCTTGAGGACATGTGTTCTTGCTGTGTTCCTTGATGCCCCAGCGGACGGACTCCCACTAGAACCTGTGAATTTGAGCATAGAGGGTAGCATAAGGTAAGTGCACACAAGTCAGGAGATTATACACACATTAGGTAGGCATTTGATGAATCATATGTAGTTAAACATGAGTTTCTCTTAAAACTGCAGTGTTTGACTCGGAAATTCCGGTTCAGACATGACCGGAAATTCCGGGGGACCGAAAATTCCGAGTCAGTCTGAGTCGGAAATTCTGAGTCGGACAGAAACTGCAGATCTGAGATTGACTCGGTCTAAAACTAGATCGATCCAACACAATGCAAAACTAATGTATGTAGATGGCAGGGAATAGTGCTAGGAACGATCTCTACCAAGCAATATTGAAACAAATAACTCCACATCAAGATCCAAGTGAAAGCACATAAGGAAGAAGAAAAGTGAAGTTACCCTCATCCATTGAGGCCATTGCTTGGAGGAGTGAGTTCCCGGGACGGAGGAGGAGCAGATCCGGCCGAGAAAGAGGTTCCCCGGCGGTCGGAGTGCTCCGGAGGGACCTTGGAGCAGCAGGGGCGGCGGCTGGAGGAGAGGGAGGTCGGGGGTGGAAGAAGGGCACTAATGAGCCCTTCACCCCGAGCCTGCCCTTATATTTTTGGACAAACTGCCCGACCGGATATTCCGAGTGTAACATACACCGGAAATTCCGAGTCACCGGATATTCCGGTTCATAAATGAACCGGATATTCCGACCTGCTGAACCAAAATCCCAGTTTTCAAATGGATGACTTGTGTGCAATAGAGAGAAATGTTTTCAGGGGGAAGTAGGCTTGGGATAGATTTCCAAACTGTCATTGGTACACCATACTCAACTCACAACTACCAAATCGAAACATAAAGCGCCAAGTTGAGTAGGTGACGTGGGGCTACCTTGCGGGTAGCCTACGATGAGGCTATCTGGGCCGCGCCAAGGATGGAAAGGCCCACAGGAGGCCCACGCGGGATACCATGTAACCTAGTCCAAGTCGGTTAGGAAGCATAACCTGCCATATCTGTAGATGCCATCGGCACCAACCAACCCGAGACCTGGCTGCCTATAAAGCCAGGAGGGTTGCCCGTCCCAGAGGACACGCTCAGAACCACATCAAACCCTAGCAAGGTCGCAATCTCGCCATTGTAATCGCTACTCGCGTCAATAATCAGACAAGCAGGAGTAGGGTGTTATCCTCCGGGAGCCTGAACCTGGGTAAAACCTCGCTTGTCAGCCGTCGTGATCCCCTTGCACTCTTCTCTCTCCCCATCAATCAACCCGGGGTGCACAACCCTGGGACTTGTCGAGTTAACACCTCGTCAATTGGCGCCATCTGTGGGAAGTTCAAACAAGTGCTAGGATCATGGTCGCACCGGCTCCATCCGCAATGAGGATCGGCGCATCCGCCATCAGGGAGTCGATCCGATTCGGCTCCTTCGAGTACGTCATCCACTCGCCAGCTCATCAATCGGTGTACGCCGATCTGGACAAAGGTATACACATCACCTTCAGCTCCATATTTTGTTGCATCGATAGTCGTGGCAGACTCAGGTCTACGACTACTGCGCTACGCGCGACAACGTCACCAAAATCGCCGACCATCGCGCCCGCTGGACCCGCCGAGATCGCATCTGCCGCACCCGCGGAGATCGCGACCGCTGGACCCGCCGAGATCGCATCTGCCGCACCCGCGGAGATCGCGACCGCTGGACCCGCCGAGATCGCATATGCCGCACCCGCGGAGATCGCGACCGCCGAACCCGCGAAGATCGCATCTGCCGCACCCGCAGGGTTCGCGCCAGCTGCACCCGCGAAGAGGACATCTACATCGACAATCTCGGCAACGGCCGCGCGAATCGAGTCTACTACCCCAACCTCGATCGTGCGGTCAATCAAGTCAAGATCCACCTCCACCGTCGCACCCGCACGGGCGACCAGGGGCCCGCGTCCGACAACCATGTCACGCGCGCCCTCGTCTTCGTGGAAATCCCAGGTCTACCCCAAGCCAATCGCACTCGCCCCAGCGAGTGTGAGCACATGGACAATCGCGAAGAGATGCGACAGCGGGTGCGCCGCGCGCCACGTTACAGCAATTTTCGACCCCGAGCAAGAAGCGGGTGACAGAAGCAGCAGCGGCAGCACCAACTCCACAACTCAAGTCTACCCCAAGCAAGTCTTCATGGCCGGCACAGCACCGCATGACGACGAAGACGAACCCGCATATCCGCTAGAGGTGGACATGCCGGACCAGACTAAACTTGTCATCACGCGGGACATGGCGATCCAAGCCATGAAACACGTGGACGAGGGCACGTTCCCCCCACCCAACGCACCTCGAGAAGACCACCTGGCGGTCCAGTACTTGCTACGCAAGGAAGGCAAACGGATTCACGCCGAAAAGGCCGAACTTCTCAGGCGCAAAAGGGACGCGGATGCATCAAGTGCCAGGCGAGCCGCCCTCTCTTTCACATCCTCCATAGAAGTGAACCAGGGAGCACGGCGAACCAGAGCCCGTGTCCCCCACATGGCAGAAGCTGATCGAACAAGGCTCACCCGTAACCTCGACTCGTCCTTCGTCACCGAAGATGAAAACGGGATACCCGTCCCAAAGACGGCGAACGCCGCCCTGATATCAGTCGAGACATACCTCCGGCTCACACAGCCACCGGAGGGGGACGCGCGCTCCCTTCTCCACAAGCAACAAATTGCCTCCATAAGGGCAATCGAAGAAGCTCTGGCGGCCAAGGGGCCAAGTAACCAAGCGCACGAACCAACGACGTCGGGCATCCCGGCGGCGCAGCGACAGCCAGTCAAGGACCTCCGTGACGTCCTGACACAAAAGACGGTGGACCGCAACCGCAAAGAGCGTTCGGCTAGCGCGGCACACGCGGACGACCACACCGACCGCGACTTCGAGCCATGTGGCGCGGCATGCTTTAGTTTCAACATCCGCGACACCTGCATGCCTAAAGGCTTCAAGTTGACGGTTGGCACACCAAAGTACGGCGGGAAGCAAGACCCGAAGCTATGGCTCGAAGACTACCTCATTGCATGCACCTGCCAAGGCGGAACATCGACCACGGCAATGCAGTACATCCAGCTCATGCTGACAGACTCGGCACGCGGGTGGCTCACAAGCCAACCCAAAGACTCTTTCCGAACATGGGAAGAATTCCAGGATAACTTCATCAAAAGTTTCTCGGGAACCTTCGCCAGGCCGACGACCTACATCGAGTTGCAGGCCTGCAAGCAAGGGAAGGACGAGTCGCTCCGCTCTTACATCCAGAGGTGGACACTCCTCCGCAATACCATGGAACCCGTATCAGAGGATCGAGTGATGGACGCCTTCATGCACGGCGTCGCTCGCCGCGACCTCCGGGAGGAATTCGGTAGGCTCCAGCCGAAGACCACAATAGAACTCATGAAGACAGCCAACCAATGGGCCGAAGGAGAGGACTACGTCCGCGAAACTTCTCCCAAAAAAGAAGGCGAAACAAGCAACTGGCGCGAGGCACGTCAAAAGAGGAAGGCACGTTACACCCACGATTCAATCGAATTAGTAGCGGTGGGTTATGAAACCCCCCGTGAGGTAAAGCGTGAGGGCAGCCGACAGCACGAGTAAAGTCGACAGCCCAGCTCGAGTCAGTACAACCGTGGCAGCAGCAGCATCGGCCACAGTGATGGAAGTCAGAAGCGCGAGTGGAAGCGCCCGTTGACCCCAGCAGAGGAATTGATGCAACCCTGTAAGCATCACTCGTTCCGCCACCCGGAAACAGGAAAGTGGGGTTCAAACCACCTGTTGAAGGATTGCCGCAAAGCAAGAAAGATCTACCATGCCATGCAGCAAATCATCGCCCCGGTGCAAGCCATTCAAGCGGCACCGCAGCTAGCCATCCAGGCAGCACCCGCAAACAATAACCAAGTGCAGGCGGCAGGAGAGTTCCCTCAGCTGCAGCAGCAGCAACAAGGTCCGTCGGCAGCAGCCGACACGTACCCAGCCGCACGGGGACAGCTGAACATGATCCAGAAGGGACCCCCGTCGAACAGGCGCCAGAAGATCATCACACGCCAAGTACTTCAGGCCATCAACAGCCCGCGCGCGGTACCAGACTACCTGCGCGGGTCGGAGACACCAATCACATTCTCCAGGGCAGATCACCCAGCAGAGGTAGTCCGACCCGGACACGCCGCACTCGTGATTGAGGCCCTGATCGGCGACTACAGCCTGAAGAAGGTATTCCTGGACGGAGGCAGCGGCATCAACATCATATTCGCCGACACTCTCAGACGAATGAATAGGTCGATAGAGAAATTGCCGAAATCGGAGACCACCTTCCACGGCATAGTACCAGGGCAAGCAATCACGCCCATGGGAACAATCACACTCGACGTCATCCTCGGTACACCCGAGCACTTCAGGAAGGAGTCGATAGACTTTGAGGTCGTCGACTGAAAGTCACAATACCACGCCATCCTCGGACGCCCAAGCTTTGCCAGGTTCATGGCAGTACCCCACTACGCCTACCTGATGCTAAAGTTGCCTGGGCCGAAAGGAGTGATCACCGTCCGCGGCGACTTCGGGCTCTCCAACAGCTGCGACCGCGAGTTCGCCAAGATCTCCGAGTTCTTCGGCGTCGAAGAGCACTTCAAGGCCATATCAGCCGACAACGACAAGACCATCTTCCCGGCTCGCAAGAAGCCTGCCAAAGACGCAGCGTTCAACACGAATGACGACACTGTCACCCACCAAGTCCATCTGTCGGGATGTGATCCCCGAGACCCCTAGTAACAAGGCTTTCGGTATGGAAAATTCCTGTAACTATTTGATTTTTAAGTTGATGCGTGATTCTGTGAATCCCCCATAAACTCGGGGACTAGTGTCGGGGATGTACTTCCCCGGTACCCTGAGGGTATCTGATGATCGAGTCGATTCCATGATTATGGGGCTGTTGTCTTGATGTTGCAGGTATAATTACGTTTAAATGGACAAAAGATAAAGGAAAGAATATCTCGGGCCAGAATGAGTGGGTCTGGGCCGGGATCCCGATCTACTAGACCCCGGATGGGCCAGCATCTCCCCTACCCGGCCAACAGAGGAAACTGCAGCACAAATTGGTCGTATACCACCGCATCTCCTCTACGCCGAGACCAGCACCGAGGCAGCGGTTGACTTCCTCATCTCCTACCTCGACACCAGCTGCCCCAGCGCTACTCCGGATCACCCCCGACCTCGGCTCGTCCGCATGTACTTCATCGCCCGTGTCTGCTCCAACCCCGACATCAGCACCACCGAGCGACGCCTCCGACTGGCCCGAGTTTGTCCCCGACCCAACCTCGCCGCGCCCCGGACGCCCGCAAGCTCGCGCCCGCGCCCCGGCTCTGGAGATTTTTTGAGATGGACCGACATGGGTATCAGGTTCTTGGTAAAGGTGATTTCATTGTTTAAATCTGGTACGGCCCTTCATTCAAGTCTGCAGGACCACACCAGCTTCGGGGACTAGTGTCGGGGGACTGCCCCTGGGTAGGGTCATGATGTGGTAAAAGCTATGTCCGAGGGTGGACCGAGACACCTGCGTTAACCGACATGCGCTAACCGACTTGTGTATGTTGGTATCTTCTCGTTTTCTCTTATGTGCAGAAAGAGCGGTTTAGGAAGGGTAACCTGGCATACCCATGTCGTATTCCGGGAGAAGACCTCTATCCGGCATACCCATGTCGGATTCCGGGAGAAGACTGCTATCCGGCATACCCATGTCGGATTCCGGGAGAAGACTGCTATCTGGCATACCCATGTCGGATTCCGGGAGAAGACCTCTATCCGGCATACCCATGTCGGATTCCGGGAGAAGACCTCTATCCGGCATACCCATGTCGGATTCCGGGAGAAGACTGCTATCCGGCATACCCATGTCGGATTCCGGGAGAAGACTGCTATCCGGCATACCCATGTCGGATTCCGGGAGAAGACTGCTATCCGGCATACCCATGTCGGATTCCGGGAGAAGACCTCTATCCGGCATACCCATGTCGGATTCCGGGAGAAGACTGCTATCCGGCATACCCATGTCAGATTCCGGGAGAAGACTGCTATCCGGCATACCCATGTCGGATTCCAGGAGAAGACTGCTATCCGGCATACCCATGTCGGATTCCGGGAGAAGACTGCTATCCGGCATACCCATGTCGGATTCCGGGAGAAGACTGCTATCCGGCATACCTATGTCGGATTTCGGGAGAAGACTGCTATCCGGCATACCATGTCGGATTTCGGGAGAAGACTGCTATCCGGCATACCATGCCGGGTTGAGCAGAGAAGATACCAAGCCAAACACTACAGGTCAAAGCCATGGACAAGACATGTCACGGTCATGATACAGGGCATGGGCAGCCGCTGCTACAGTGGCGCGGATGGGACAATAGTACACTGCGGGTGACACAGTGAACAGTCCCGACAAGACCCCAGTAGTCATCTCAGCTACAGTGCGCAGTGAACAGTGTTTCATGTCCCCTTGTCCCCGGCTTGTCCTCTGGGCTCTCCTATATAAAGGGCACCAGGGGGAGAGGGAGGAGAGAGGCCACCACCCCACCACTTCATTTCCCCCCTTCTCATTTGCTCTCAAGACTTCGTGGAGGCATGCCTAGCAGCTCACGGAGCATATTGTAGCCCGGATATTAAGAGAAGGAATATACCGAGTAGGCTAGATGCTGCAGTAGGGGTTTTATCTCCTCCCGAGAGCCCCGAAGCAGGGTAAATCCTCGCGTCACCATGTTGGTTGAGTTTATCTGCGCGCGAGTTCATCCCGCAATCCCTCCCCGAGATCCCCTAGTGTTCGTCGGCCCAACAAATTAGCCTACCCGTAGGCATCTGTCTGTTCGCCACGACGATAGTTGGCGCCCACCGTGGGGCAGAGTGGCGCTTGCGGGAACAATTTCGGACGGGACCCGACATCTCAAAATCCGGGATCCTAAATCCGGGATCACTACGCTGCGGGCAGTGGTCACCGACATCCTGCGCCGCGGGTAGCGGTCGCCGGCATCTCCAAACCGGGATCCCTACGCTGCGGTCAGTGGTCGCTGACATCCTGCGCCGCGGGTAGCGGTCGCCGGCATCCCAAAATCTGGGATCCTAAATCCGGGATCCCTACGCTGCGGGTTGAGGTCGCCAACATCCCTGCGCTGCGGGTAGAGGTCTCCGACATCCCTGCGCGGCCAGTAGAGGTCTCTGACATCCCTGCGCCGCGGGTTGAGGTCGCCGACATCCCTGCGCTGCGGGTAGAGGTCTCCGACATCCCTGCGCTGCAGGTAGAGGTCACCGACATCCCTGCGCCGTGGGTAGAGGTCACCGACATCCCTGCACCGCGGGTGGAGGTCATCGACGTCCCCACATCACGGAAACCGGTCGTCGACGTCCCAAACCGGCATCCCTGCATCGCGGGCACCAGCCGCCGGCGTCTGCCCCGACACTCATCATCAACGGACCCCTGGCAGTTGCACACCAGTTACCCGGGTTATGTCGCCTCCGACATCCCCAACCGCTCCTGTGCTCCGTGAGTATCGTCATCTGTACCTTGCAATTGTGTTATCTTAGATTTATTCGGGAACTGCCCATGCATGCTTAGTTTAATTGTTTACTCGGGAACGAGATATCGTAACCCGGGGACTGCCCTGTTTCACCTGTTTGTTATCTATGTGTTTTTCTCCGGGGACAAGGTGTCTTGACCCGGGGACTGGCTTACCGTTAAGTTCCACCTTGCATGCTAAGTCGGTAGAGTTGCTCAGTTTGTATTTATTTATATGCTTGGCGTATCTTGGTTCCTGTTTTGTAGTTTGTGAGCCGGCATCCCGAAACTGGACTCGGGGACTGCCGGGCTTCTTTGTCTTCCTGCTATATCTGAAAATTTACCCGGGGAGTCGGTGGAAACCGAGTCTCTGTCCTATTGTGTGGTTTGCCGCTAGAGTTATTTTCTGTCTTTATTAAAATATATATGTCCTAACTAACTTTGAAAGGTGATATCGGTTTTACCGCGAGGATACTCATGTCGAGAGTCTTGATTATATCGGTTATCTTGGATCCATCTTATGGTTGATTATTTTCTCAAAGTATATTGCATATGATCTATGGTATCAGTTGGCCCACATATCGCGGTATCACGCAAAATTTCCAGATCCCCGTTTATTTCGGTTCGCCAATATATCATGGCATACTGCAATATCTCCATATCGCTATTCATGTCGGCTCGCCATTATATCGCGGCATCATGCCATATCCCCAGATTCCCGTTTATTTCGGTTCGCAAATGTATCATGGCATCGGGCAATATTTCCAAATCGTCATTTGTTTCGGTTTGTCAAGGTTCGCCAAAGGCAACGTCTGAGATACCGAAACACCTGTGATATGCGCAGAGTGGCCGAGATACCGAGACAACTCTGATACGCCCGGAGCGGCCGAGATACCGAAATATGTGTGATATGCCCAGAGTGGCCGACATACCGACATATCGAGATACCTGTGTGCCATTGTGTGTGTGGTTGGAGGCGTCTGTGTCGGTATACGCCCAGAGTGGCTAAACGCCGGCACATGAGACTCTTTGTCGGTATACGCCCAGAGTGGCTAAAGGCCGGCACATGAGGCGTCTGTGTCGGTATACGCCCAGAGTGGCTAAACGCCGGCATGTGTTATGTGTTTGTGTCAGACCGGCTGTGGCCGAAGACATCTATGTCGGTAAAACGCCCAGAGTGGCTAAGCAAGTGGCATATGATTGTATTTTTGCAGGTACTCGGTGGAGCAAGTAAAGACGATGAGGTGGTTATTTTTCTAAGTCTGCGCGCGACTCTACGAGTCCCCCGCAGCCTCGGGGACTAGTGTCGGGATGTGATCCCCGAGACCCCTAGTAACAAGGCTTTCGGTATGGAAAATTCCTGTAACTATTTGATTTTTAAGTTGATGCGTGATTCTGTGAATCCCCCATAAACTCGGGGACTAGTGTCGGGGATGTACTTCCCCGGTACCCTGAGGGTATGGGGTTGTTGTCTTGATGTTGCAGGTATAATTACGTTTAAATGGACAAAAGATAAAGGAAAGAATATCTCGGGCCGGAATGAGTGGGTCTGGGCCCGGATCCCGATCTACTAGACCCCGGATGGGCCAGCATCTCCCCTACCCGGCCAACAGAGGAAACTGCAGCACAAATTGGTCGTATACCACCGCATCTCCTCTACGCCGAGACTAGCACCGAGGCAGCGGTTGACTTCCTCATCTCCTACCTCGACACCAGCTGCCCCAGCGCTACTCCGGATCACCCCCGACCTCGGCTCGTCCGCATGAACTTCCTCGCCCGTGTCTGCTCCAACCCCGACATCAGCACCACCGAGCGACGCCTCCGACTGGCCCGAGTTTTTCCCCGACCCAACCTCGCCGCGCCCCGGACGCCCGCAAGCTCGCGCCCGCGCCCCGGCTCTGGAGATTTTTTGAGATGGACCGACATGGGTATCAGGTTGTTAGTAAAGGTGATTTCATTGTTTAAATCTGGTACGGCCCTTCATTCAAGTCTGCAGGACCACACCAGCTTTGGGGACTAGTGTCGGGGGACTGCCCCTGGGTAGGGTCATGATGTGGTAAAAGCTATGTCCGAGGGTGGACCGAGACACCTGCGTTAACCGACATGCGCTAACCGACTTGTGTATGTTGGTATATTCTCGTTTTCTCTTATGTGCAGAAAGAGCGGTTTAGGAAGGGTAACCCGGCATACCCATGTCGTATTCCGGGAGAAGACCTCTATCCGGCATACCCATGTCGGATTCCGGGAGAAGACTGCTATCCGGCATACCCATGTCGGATTCCGGGAGAAGACTGCTATCTAGCATACCCATGTCGGATTCCGGGAGAAGACCTCTATCCGGCATACCCATGTCGGATTCCGGGAGAAGACCTCTATCTGGCATACCCATGTCGGATTCCGGGAGAAGACTGCTATCCGGCATACCCATGTCGGATTCCGGGAGAAGACTGCTATCCGGCATACCCATGTCGGATTCCGGGATAAGACTGCTATCCGGCATACCCATGTCGGATTCCGGGAGAAGACCTCTATCCGGCATACCCATGTCGGATTCCGGGAGAAGACTGCTATCCGGCATACCCATGTCGGATTCCGGGAGAAGACTGCTATCCGGCATACCCATGTCGGATTCCAGGAGAAGACTGCTATCCGGCATACCCATGTCGGATTCCGGGAGAAGACTGCTATCCGGCATACCCATGTCGGATTCCGGGAGAAGACTGCTATCCGGCATACCTATGTCGGATTTCGGGAGAAGACTGCTATCCGGCATACCATGTCGGATTTCGAGAGAAGACTGCTATCCGGCATACCATGCCGGGTTGAGCCGAGAAGATACCAAGCCAAACACTACAGGTCAAAGCCATGGACAAGACATGTCACGGTCATGATACAGGGCATGGGCAGCCGCTGCTACAGTGGCGCGGATGGGACAATAGTACACTGCGGGTGACACAGTGAACAGTCCCGACAAGACCCCAGTAGTCATCTCAGCTACAGTGCGCAGTGAACAGTGTTTCATGTCCCCTTGTCCCCGGCTTGTCCTCTGGGCTCTCCTATATAAAGGGCACCAGGGGGAGAGGGAGGAGAGAGGCCACCACCCCCACCACTTCATTTCCCCCCTTCTCATTTGCTCTCAAGACTTCGTGGAGGCATGCCTAGCAGCTCACGGAGCATATTGTAGCCCGGATATTAAGAGAAGGAATGCTGCAGTAGGGGTTTTATCTCCTCCCGAGAGCCCCGAAGCAGGGTAAATCCTCGTGTCACCATGTTGGTTGAGTTTATCTGCGCGCGAGTTCATCCCGCAATCCCTCCCCGAGATCCCCTAGTGTTCGTCGGCCCCACAAATTAGCCTACCCGTAGGCATCTGTCTGTTCGCCATGACGACACCATCCGACTGACAGCGGAAAGACAGTCAAGGTCTCATCAAGTCTGACCCCCGCATAGGAAGGCGCACTCGTCGAGTTCCTACGTGAGAACTGGAAAATCTTTGCATGGCAACCTTCTGACATGCCAGGGATACCCAGGGAACTCGCCGAGCACTCTCTGAAAGTACACAAGGACGCAAGACCAGTCAAGCAATCCATGCGACGCTTCTCAGGGCCCAAACGAGACGCTATCACCATGGAAGTCGACAGATTACTGCACGCCAAGTTCATCCGAGAGATCAAGGACTCGGACTGGGTCGCCAACCCGGTTCTAGTTGAGAAAAAGAAGACGAAGAAACTACGCATGTGCGTTGACTTCACCGCAGTCAACAAATGCTGCCCCAAGGACCACTTCCCGCTCCCGCGGATAGACCAGATCATCGACTCGACTGCAGGTTGAGAACGCCTATCTTTTCTGGATGCCTACTCAGGTTACCAGCAGATCAGGCTGAAAGTCGAGGACGAAGAGAAGACAGCCTTCATCACACCCGACGGCGTTTTTTGCTACCAGACGATGCCGTTCGGGTTAAAGAACGCAGGTGCCACGTACCAGCGGACAATGCAAGCATGCCTCAAGGGGCTAATCGGGCAGATCGTCCAAGTCTACGTCGACGACATCGTCGTCACTACCCGGAAGGAGGATACCCTAGTCGACGACCTCCGCAAGGTCTTCGCCGCACTGGACGTGTACCAGATCAAGCTCAATCCAGAGAAGTGCGTGTTCGGCGTACCAGCCGGAGAGCTACTAGGGTACCTTGTATCCGCAAGAGGAATCGAAGCAAACCCCGAGAAGGTGCAGAACATACTCACAATGCCAGCACCAACCAAGCTCAGGGAGGTGCAAAGATTAGCTGGACGAGTCGCAGCTCTCAGCCGGTTCATTAGTAAGTTGGGAGAGAAAGCCTTACCTTTCTACCAACTGATGAAGAAGTCAGACAAGTTCGAGTGGACACAGGAGGCGCAGGACGCATTCGACCATCTCAAGAAGACACTGACAACCTCTCCAGTCCTCGTGGCACCACTGGAAAACGAGCCGCTCTACCTATACGTCTCAGCAACGAACAGGGTAGTGAGCACGGTGCTCGTAGTCGAACGCGAAGAAGAAGGGCACAGCCACCCGGTGCAGAGGCCCGTCTACTACCTTAGCGAAGTACTCACCTTGTCCAAGCAGAACTACCCTCATTACCAGAAGCTGTCATACGGAGTCTGCATGACCTCCAGAAAGGTCGTCCACTACTTCTCCGAGCACCCGATCACAGTGGTAAGCTCCTCTGGACTAGCAGACATTCTCACAAATCAGCGCGCGACAGGACGAGTCGCCAAGTGGGTTGTCGAACTAGGACCATGGGGGCTGAAGTACGCTCACCCGAAGTCCATCAAGGCCCAAGTTCTCCCAGAATTCACCACCGAGTGGATAGAAGCCCAGCTACCAAATGTCCCCGACTTGTCCAACGCATGGACAATGTACTTTGATGGCTCCAAGAAATTCAAGTCAGCCGGGGCAGGAGTCGTGCTCATCTCCCCCAAAGGCGACAAACTCAAGTATGTCCTACAGATGGACTTTCCGACGCCATCCAACAACGAAGCCGAGTACGAGGCCCTGATCCACGGCATGCGGATGGCCAAGAACTGCGGCGCCACGCACCTCATGATCTACGGCGACTCCTACCTGGTGGTACAGCAAACCATGAAGTCCTGCGACGCCGTCGCTGACAACATGATCGCCTACAGAGACCTCTACAATCAGATGGAAGGCAACTTCGACGGTTGCGAGCTGCGCCACATTGGCCGTGAAAGCAACGAGGAAGCCGACGTCCTCGCTAACATGGGCTCAGACAGGGTGCCAGTCCCACCCGGTGTCTTCCTCGAGTGCATCACGCAGAGATCCATCAAGACTCAGAGTACAGCAAGCACTGCAACAACAAAAGGCGATGCCAACCCGCCAAGCCAAGACAAGGTCCCCATGGAGGTCATGCTAGTCGAAGCCACATGGACAGGACCATACCTGGCATACATACTACATCAGAAGCTGCCAGCTGACCCAGTCGAAGCGAAGCGCATCATCAGACGCTCCAAAAGTTTCACCGTCATCAACGGAGAAATCTACAAAAGAAGCATCTCAGGAATCCTGCAAAGGTGCATAGATCCAGTCGACGGCCAAGCCATCTTACTCGACATCCACGCGGGTACCTGTGGGCATCACGCCAGCAGCCGAGCACTGGTGGCCAAGGCGCTACGAGCCGGGTTCTACTGGCTGACAGCCATGCAGGACGCCGAGGAGCTGGTGAAGAAATGCACAGGGTGCCAGGAATTTGCCAACAAGCCGCACGCCCCAGCATCAGAGCTCAAAACAATACCACTAGCCTGGCCCTTTGCCCAATGGGGTCTGGACATGGTGGGCCCGCTGAAGAAATCCTCACCCGGAGGTCACACTCACCTCCTGGTCGCAGTCGATAAGTTCACAAAGTGGATCGAAGCCGTGCCCATCACAAGTTCGACTGCATCCACAGCGGTCAACTTCATCAGGTCAATCATCTTCAGGTTTGGAGTACCTAACGGGATCATCACCGACAATGGCTCGAACTTCACAGCCGAAGAGTTCAAGGACTTCTTCTCAGAGCAGGGGATCAAGCTCAGCTACGCGTTGGTCTCGCACCCGCGATCCAACGGATAAGTGGAGAAAGCCAACGGCCTCGTCTGCAACGGCATCAAGAAACGACTGCGCGTGCCCCTAAAACGCGCAGCGGGCGCATGGGTGGAAGAACTGCCATCGGTCCTCTGGAGTCTGCGAACAACGCCAAATAGATCCACCTAGTACACTCCATTCTTCATGGTGTACGGCGCAGAAGCGGTCCTCCCCTGCGACATCAAGTTCGACGCACCAAGAGTAGTCGCCTACGACGAGTCGGAAGCAGAAGAGGCACTCGAAGACAGTAGAGACACCCTGGATGAAGCGCGAGACATCGCCCTGGCACGATCAGCCGTGTATCAGCAAGACCTGCGCAATTATCACACTCGGAGGCTGCGACCAAGAGCGTTCGTTGCAGGCGACCTGGTTCTTCGACTCAAGCAAAAGAAGGTGCACAAGCTCGCTTCCCCATGGGAGGGCCCGTACATCGTAACAGAAGCAATAGGCAATGGAGCTTACCGCCTAAAGGACTCGAAGACAGGAGCGGACTGCAGCAACCCGTGGAACGTAGCGCAACTCCGCCGGTTCTACGCCTAGTTCAAAACAACCATTGTACAAGAAAGTCAGCGCGGCAGGTTTCAGACGCACTCTTTCCCTTACCAGGGTACCTGAGGGAACTGGAAGGGTTTTAATGAGGCGGCCTGTTCGCAAGAATCAATAAAGTGATTTGAAGAAAATCTGTCTCCTTTACCTGTCACTCAGAAGAAGCTCAAAAATCCTAGGCCGCCACTCGAACCACTCGGGGGCTGCGCCACACAGGTTGAAATAAAAGCTTAGGCCGCTACCCGAACCACTCGGGGGCTGCGCCATACAAGCATAGCCAAAATCCTAGGTCGCCACCCGAACAACTCGGGGGCTGCGCCACACAGGTTGAAATAAAAGCTTAGGCCGCCACCCAACTTACTCGGGGGCTGCGCCATACAAGCATAAAGTCAAAAAAATCCTAGGCCGCCACCCGACCGACTCGGGGGCTGCGCCATACAGGTCAAGTTCAAAATCCTAGGGCGCCGCCCGCCACACACGGGGGCTGCGCCACACAGGTCACACTTGTAACCCTAGGCTACCACTCGACTTACTCGGGGGCTACGCCAGACAGGGCTTCTCAGAAAAATCCTCAGCCGCCACCCGAACCTACTCGGGGGCTGCGCTGCACAGGTCAAGTTCCAAATCCTAGGTCACCACCCGACATACTCGGGGCTGCGCCAAACAGGTAACACTTGCAATCCTAGGCCGCCCCTCGACCTACTCGGGGGCTGCGCCAGACAGGTCTTAGCCAAAATCCTAGGCCACCACTCGAGCGACTCGGGGGCTGCGCCATACAGGTCAAGTTACAAAAGTCCTAAGTCGCCACCTGATATAATCAGAGACTGCGGCATACAGGTCACACTTGAAAAACCTAGGTCGCCGCCTAGCATTCTAGGCGACTGCGCCATACAGGTCGCAAACCAAATCAAGCACTCACTTTCGAGTAAATAGATCAACTTTCATAACTCGAAAAGTACTTTAATCTGTTACATCATACTTACACAGGCACATTTGCCCCCTATAGCTAACCCTGTACATCAGACGACAGCTACTCTAAACTGCAGGTTCAGCCTTCGGCGCATCAAGGGGGCCTACAAGGCGCTCGCTTAGGTCCTGAACCTGCCGGATAATCCGACGCGCAGCTGGCAAGGTCTCGTCAAAGTCGTCGTCACCCGGCAGGCCTTCAAGCACCCTCTCAAGCGGAAGATGTGGCCGGTGCATCCGGACGCACGCCAGCGCCGCGTTCGCACCAGCCACAAGTTGGGCGTCGACAACCTCCTTCAGCCCTTCACCATCGCGGAACCTCTCCAGCAAGGCAGACAGCCCGTTCGGCTGCACATTATGCGGGAAGTACACACGATTGATGTGCCAAAGTGTCTTCCGGCAGTTCTCCAGAAGAAAAGCAGCGCGCCACGTACGATCAAGCATGGTGGCAAGGACGCGCCCCCTCGACTGGTTCACCCAGAACTGTCGAGCTTCGTAGGAGTCGCCGGATGCCTCTCGGGTGACTCGCTCCTCAACGCGAGCCCGCTCGGCCTCCCAGTCGGGATTAACATCTGCGCACACAAAATGCAAGTCAGAATGAGAAGGAAAGACAGCAAGGACGGCAGCCGCCAAAAGGATACATACCCTGCAGCTGCCGACTGATCAGGTCGATCTCTCCAAGCAAAAAATCCTCACGACGCGAGAACTCCGCCGTGAGATGCGACTGGGAGCGGTGCAGCAGCCGTTCCGTATTCTTCAGGGTCGCCTCAAGCTCCACCACCTTGTTCTTCAGATAGGTGATTATCCGCTGATCATTCACACTGTGTGGAGGAGCCGGCGCCGCCCGACGACGGCGAGCACCCAAAGAAGAAGCCGCGCCACTCGGCTCGGCCAATGGAGAAGGTGGAGCATCATCGCGCACAGCACTCTGCCAAGAATACGCAGAGTCAATACAATCATGCGACTGCGAAGCGCAGTTCAACTCAGAAGACAGAAAAGTCAGCAAAATCAATATTGAAGACCAAAAGACCCGATAGGGCGATATTCATTACAAGCATGAAGTTCAAAATACAAGACCGCGGCGACTGCCGCATTCCTACAACTACGTCTACTCTAAGGCCGCGGACTGCGACCGGGAACGGCCCTTCCGAGCGGCAGCCGCCTCGGTCGCCTTAGCAAGGGCCCTCTCGAAGAGTGCCACAAGCTGCGCAGCCAGCTGCGAGGCGCGCTCCTTCACGCCACTCAGCGACGCGGTCCGGCCATCAGGTTTGTGAGGAAAACCGCTGACGACCTTCTCGAAGTCACCTGGAACTTGGTGGCCTAATAGGAGCTGGAAGGTGAGCTCGGAGCCGCGTACCGTCTGCGACCGCGTGAAGTCGGCGATGGTGGTCGCGTCCTCAAACGGCGCAGCCAGGGCGTCCACGGTCGCCGGCGGCTGGTCACCCGGGAAGATGCTCTGATGCACCACGGCCAGAGCTCCAGTCGACTTCTGCAACGCGGCTGCAGACTTCTTCAGCGCGTCTGAGGCATAGGCACAGACCCGGTCGAGGAAGCCAACAGCGGCCGCCAGGTCAACCGTGTCACTCGACGCGTCTTCTGGAGGAGCTCCGCCGCAAGTCTCTGCGCAAAAATTCAAAGTCAAGACAAGAAAAAGATCAAAGACTCAGTAGGCGCCAAGCCGAAACTTACCCCCAAGAACACCGGCGAGTGAAAGGAGGCGACTAACTTGAGTTTTCTCCTGGGCGACCCGCGCCAGCTCCCGCTCTCGATACTCACAAAGATCCTTCTCAAGCTCATCAACCCGCCCAGTAGCCTGGTCCAGCGAGGCACGCAGTTGGTCCCTCTCCCTCTCCAGGCGAACGTAAGCCGCGGCTGCGTCGAGTTGTTGACGATAGTACGGCTGAAGCAAAAACAGGATGTCAATAAAGTTGCGGGCGACTATACTAGTAACCCACACCTTCGGGGGCTACTCCCATCGGGAGCGCTGATCGCGCACCCGATGAAAAATCAAGAATACAGGAAAAAGCATGAAAGACTTACATGGTCCAGGAGTTCAAGGTCTTCTGCAGTCGAAGGAGGCGCGCGGCTAGACGATGCAAGGCCGGTAGGCTCAGCACGCACCTTCTCCACCACCACCGGCGTCCCCAACCCAGTCGAAGGGGCAGATGTGAGCTCCACGTCCCGAAGGGGGGAGCTAACATTGTCAGAACGGTGGCTGCAGCAGAAACAAGAACACAAGTCAACTAAACGCCGAAACTACAAAGTACAACTCGAAGGACACATTGCAAAGAAGCTCACCTGGGGGTGCCGGCGTCGTCGTAGCTCTCCAGGGAAGGCGAAGGCATCCGTGCGAACGAACGTGGCGCTGCGGAACTGACTGGAGGAACGTTCAGAGGTTCCTCCCAGCCACCCGAGGACTGCGCACCCGGAGACGTCGCCACGACCTCCTCCTCAGCAACGTCGACATCCCTGGCAGGTGACGACGCAGTGGCAGACTCGACGCGACTCGGAAGCTTCCGCTTCTTCTTCGCGGGTCCTCCACTTCATCCTCCTCCTCCACCTCATCGCGGGGAGAGTGTGCAGAGGGAATCTCTTCGTCCTCGTCCTCCTCCTCGACGAACTTCGACTCATCATCGGGTCCGTTCTCAGGGAGGGGAGGAAAGCTGATGAACAGAGCTCGACCCTGAAGCAAGTAGACACAAGTCGAATCAAAAAGCAAAAGTAGACTCAAGTCGAACAAGGACAGAAAAGAAAACAAGACCAGACTTACCTCAGGAACGGGGTTCGAGGCCCCGTAAGGAGAAATCGGGCACTTGACGTTGCACGTATCCGCGGCTCGGAGGTTGGTGATGGACCTGACGTTGGCCTCCACCTCCTCATCATCCAGCGGCATGGCGCTGACGCCTTCGGCGGCCCACATCGGGTGAGGCCGGGCGCTGAGCGGCTGCACCCGAAGACGGAAGTGAAGGGGTTACGGTGCAGAAAACAATAATTTTCTAGCGTACGAAACCCTAACTAGCCAGGATCTATCTATCTAGTACATGCGATAACAGTGGCGGAACAGGTTACATTACCTCCATGTAGACCGATAGCGGGGATTACGCTCCCGCACAAGCGTTGACGATGAAGTCGTACGTAGCCGACCTCGAGGTCGCGAAGATCTTGTCGCGATGTCGAAGTCGATGACGCCGGGGTGTCGACGATGATCTGTGTCGACGGGCGTCGGACGGAAGAAGGCAGAGCGCCAGCACCGGGGCCGGTGCGCCGGCAGCAGGGGAGGTGGCGCGGCAGCTGCACGGGGCGAGACGACGTTGCCCAAGCTCCTCAATAGAGTAGCCTCCGAGCACTCGCAAACATACGGAGCCTAGCGACAACTCCCGGTCATTCAGATCCAGCTGAAATCGCAGGAGTAGATCTTATCTGGAATCCCGCAGAGCAACGGCGCTCTGCGGTATGGCTTAGGTGGAGAGAGACCCCCTTTCCTCAGCTCGGCGCGGCTCCGACTTGGGAACCACGAGATCGAGAGAGAAATCGGGAATTAATTGGATTTTCCTATGAATTAAATCAATTAATATGCCTTGCTATATAAAGGGGGAAGGGGGTGTGCCAACCCCCTTGGCTCCCCCATGTGGGACTAAAGGAGGAGAGGGGAGGGGGCGTTCGGCCGAACCCCCCTTGGGCTTGTCCCACTCCTAGTCCAACTCGGACTAGGAGGCCCAAGCCTTCCCCCTTCCTTGTAGGGTGCGGTTTCCCCCTCTTGGGCCCATGTAGGTGGGAGCCCCCCCTTTTCCTTTATTTAATTAATATTAAATTAATATAAAAATCCCATTAATTCATAATTAATATATTTATATATAATTCTATATCCCATGACTCCGAAACTATTTCGGAACCACCCGAACAACTTTCGGACATTCCCGGAACCATTCCACACTTCCCCGGAACTCCTTCCGGACCACCGGAACTCTTTCCGGATCATTTCTCTCTCTCCAACAAATTCCTATAAAATTCCAGAACCTATCTCCTGGCGTCGCTAAGACCTTAAGTTTGTTACGCTACGGTTCGGGAACACTCCAGACATGGTCGAGACACTCCGCTCACCAATGATCGTCAGGGATACCTGGAAATATATGACGACCCCTGTGCATTCCACGAATATCGTCGTTGAACCATAAGTATGATATTCATTCCCTTTGTCTCTGCGATACTACCTTGTGCGAGATATGATCGTAGACACACCGATGCCTTTGCTGTATCTCGTTACCGACGAAGGTTATTAACTCGTATGCGATATTACATCTCCATGACCTAGTCATAAGCTGCGCAGCTATATAGATGCAATATCACCGAGTGGGCCCAGAGTATCTTTCCATTACAAGAATGAACAAATCCCGCTCTTGATCCTTACGTCTTGATACTCTTTCGGAATACCCAAGATGGACACCGTTATTGTCATACTATATAAGACACAACGTTTGATGCTCTCAAAGCACTCCTACGAAGCAACAATAAGTACGGTCTCACGGTCTAAGGAATAAGCTATCATACTCTTATCTATTGCAAATGACAAACATCGTAATACGATCTTATTGCAATACTTTGCGTATGTCCACCATCTTATTCAACTAACAAGATGACCCCATTGTCAACCGACGTCATTGTCCTTGACCGGGAATCTCGATCAACTGTTGCCCAATGGACTAGCTCATATAGAGGCTTGCTAGGGACCTGGTTGTCTATGTATCACACGTGTATTAATAATTCCGATTAATACAGTTATAGCATAATACACAAACCTATTATAAACTCATGAGATAATGCAATAAATACTACTTATTTATTTGCCTCTAGGGCATATCTCCTTCAGTCTGCCACTTGCACTAGAGTACAAATAAACTAGCTGCATTTTACTTTATCAGAATCCCTTATCAAATAAGAATCATTTGATAATGCTTGCTTGTGGAAAAGTGTTACTGCACAATCCATGATTGTACACGCTTTTGCGATTCACTGGTATCAACTCGCTTGATATCATCACGTCGTCTAACAACATATATGCAAATACCGTAACTAAGTGAGACTTCTGCTTCCCAGAGCTTACTCTGATTATACTAACCAGATAACTGCTCTGAAAAACACAATCAGCCATGCAGAGCCCCTTGTAACAATTACAAACTCGCGATATCTACATACTTTCACACAAATGTAGAAAACTTGACATTCTAACGTCAATCCCTTAACTAACGCACTTCTACTTCCAGTAAATTCCAAATTTACTTTCATAACTGCTCTTATTCCAAGAACATCGGTTACATTTCATCGAGCAGATAATATGGTCTCTGTATGATGTCTAATATTTCATAATAGACCCACATGTCATACAACCATTACTTTCATGCATCATTACTCTTAATGATCAATTGGATTTCAAAGGACCATCCTTTTGACTCTATTCTGACTCCTCAGATATAATCCAAAACAACTCGACTGACTATTTAAAATTCCTGTTCTATTTCAAAATAGACATTAACTTTCAAATAGTTTCACAACTTCATCCTATTCTATCGGTACAGTTTCACAATGTGTTAACTACACAAGATGAATTCGACTCCCACTCAAATTATGTCTCCACATATTTGACAACACGAGCTCCCACTCAAAAACGTGTCTTCACATATTTGAGTTCCTGAGCTCCCACTTAAAAATATGTTCTTCACATATTTCACCTGAGTGAACTAACTGTGACTCCCACTTAAATCGACATCTTGGTTAAACCAAAATCATTGATCTACTATCAATTCGATTTTAATACAAACTACAGTATTACATTAATACAAATCCCTCAGACTTCAAGCATGTCTACATAAATGTAGTCAACAAATTTGATCTTGTGCAAGACACATTTCTTGACAAGACATGCTCCCGCGTCTTTCTTATAGTCACATTTTCATATAACACTTTATATGACGATTAAACAATATTATTTATCTAATAAGAATTGCAGCAACAATTACTCTCTTAATCCTTTTAAACGCAACTTGGATTTCCAGGCTGAAAAGCCTTTGTTCGTATTTCGATATTTTCTCAACTTTCTTTGTATTCATAAAGTGCACCTTGATCTGTCAACAAGATTTGTAATACTCAATACAGTGTTGTGACCCGACAGCAATATTAAATATAACAACACTTTATTTAGAAGTTTCTTTCATGAAAATATTATGATCTTTATGAAGAGGATTGCAAGCAGAAAACAATTTTCTAGTCTCCCTCACTCTTAATCACTAAACTTTCATTAGCAGACATATACTCTTTGGAACATCTTCCAACATAAGTCCGACACTTTATTCCAAACTTCTAATTTCAATCCATAAACCATAATTCGAAAATCACCTTTTTCTCGGAATTACATAGACAACAAACTGAACTTTGTTTCTAATTTATTTTGGAATGCACTCTCATCTAATGCGAGAAATCTACAAAGAACCACTCATGTATATTCCGAATTATCGAATAATCATATACATGTCGACACTACCGTCGATTCCTACAAATTCTCGTTGAGAAAAATATCTATTTTCTAAAGTGGACATTGACTATAATGTTTCGAACATATTAGGAGATTCTAAGACTGATTCTGACGACCATACTTTATTTAAAATAGAGCATGATTATAATTCCCCACATATCAATATATATGACATTATAATTTTGTGAAGCAATTTCCACAAGTCTCTTGCGCTGAAATCATAATTCAAAAATATTGTCCTTTTGATCGAATTTTGTGAATACATCTTTCACTAATCTTTCTTCTGAAAAACCCCATTTGATCTATTATCAAATTAATCTCAGACTCCATAATTTATCAGGCAAATACTCCGATTTACCAAAATCATGGAACAATTCGGATCAAGCAGCAAACACCATTAATTAATCATTTAAAAATGACACTCAATTAATTTCCGCTAGTATTGCAACTTCAATACTTGATTTCAAGCTTAATCAACTCAGCACTCGAAATACTTAAATGGACCAAAAACATCCATTACTTCTTTCATTGCTTTTATGACTAAACTCGACGGTGTTTGTTCTAGCAATAGAACCTTTGTTCATGGGACAAGCTATTTTATCATATCTACAATTATGAATACTTATCATACAATCAATGTAACTGAGATGTGGAAACTTTATTCATAAGATAAAACAACTGACTTGTTCCATAACATAAAACAACTGAACTTGTCTTATTACATGAATAACTTTGTCTTGCAACAATCAAGACACACACACTCGCTCACTATTACAAAAGATCGCATCAAAAACTATTAATGATAACTATGATAACTTGAGGACGTGAACACCAAAAGGCCATCAACTCCTTGACTACCAGCTTCAGCGCCAGGTCACATCAAACTGCGCCGCATATATGTGATAATCAGGACCTGTTTCACAAACAGAACAATTATCAAAAATTTCATCATATACCATGGGCGAATTCATAATTCTGCATATATCAAATATATACCTGTAGCATCGAAGATCTCTCCTTCGATGGAATCAACCTTCAGAGACTGGAACTCACGTACGAACTTGTAGAAGTTCATATCGTCGGCTTTCAAAATGTACTTGCGCACATGCTTCTCATAGCTAGGAGGTAGAGATATCAGGACAGTCCGAATGGCACAGGAATCTGCCATCCAGTAATCGAAGACCATCGTCAGCTGGAAGTAGATGTCATACAATCTCTTCAAATGGGTCTTCAGACAGGTATGCTCCTCCATGTGAACGGTCTGGAACATTCTAAGCTGCCTGAATTTCTCACGCTTTAATTCATCCCCGAAGTGCGTCTTTATCGCATCCATCATGACGCTTGGCTCCTTGCGTCGAAACAACTCTTTCAACTCGGGTGCCAGGCAAACGGTCATGGTGATCTCCACTTCAATGAATATGTCTCGACGCCTACGAAAATCATCTTCCTCCTCCTCGCTAGCAGAATCTCCTGGTCCTTCTCCTATCGGTTCATCGAGAACATATAGAATGTTGTTGTGTTCGAGAATGTTTTTAAAACCCCTGTACCATCTGATGAAGTTGGACCCGTCGGCTTCTAATGTAGCATCCGGGCTCTTGAGGAAGTAACCGAAGTATAGTTGCGTAGTCTACAGATGTGATCGCAAAAGAGGTAAGGTTAAGTTTATAATATGTAGGTGAGTTTTAGTCCTATAATCTCATTATCAAAAACACACCACACCAAGATTATTATCCCTAAAATAATAATGGCGAATACACGACCCTCATCCACCACACTACCCCCGATCATCATGGCCTGCAGCACAACTTCAAAGGTGTACATAAAATATTGATCATAACAACTCTATGACTCGTGCTCGATCTTTCGATCTTCCCGTGTTCCGAGGCCATACCTCTGAGTATGCTAGGCTTGCCAACCAAACCTCGAAGACCCTGCGCGTGCAACATGGCTTACACCCACTGTATGCGAACGACTAGATGTGTGACACCCGATCATCACGGCCTGCCTCATAACGTAGAACTTTCTTGGTGGTGCGCAACGAGGGAGAACACAATTTTGGTATTTTGTTAGGGATCATCCTATTTATGATGCTACCGTTTTATATCTAGCATATAAGCAATCAATAGGATGCACACACAACAGCACACAATAATGATGCAATGAAGTGCGATGTGACATGGTCGATGCGCCTGGACCTTCATGGCGCCATGTGCCTGGCCCCCGGCGCCCCGGCATGGCTCCGAGTCTACAGAGCCCTCCATTGCCTCCGACAGTACGAGTAATATCAAAACTTACCGTAACCATGTCACATGAAATAACGCCTCTTCAAAACAAAGTTAGACGCCTCTAGCTTTATTTAGTTTTGCAAGTTTTACGTGGCAAATAGGCTTATTCGTAAGAGAATCGCTTCCCTACCTACGAACTTTGTACCACAACGTCAATCGTATAATTGCATGTTTAAGCATCCCTTTCGGGCCCTCCATTGAAAATGCTTTGCCGACTAGAGAGAGAGAAACAGACACCCGCCGGCCACAAATACAGTGCAAGCCGTATGTCAGTAGTGGAACCAGTCTCGCGTAAGCGTACGCGTAAAGTCGGTCCGGGCCGCTTCATCAACTCAATACCGAAGGCATCGCAAGTGCACGCTAGAGGGTAGCAAATATAAGAAAGACGCCCTCATTCAACATGAGTTCTAACCGTACCAGCAGTACTACGCATAGATCGGCTCTGATACCACTGAAGGGGTTACGGTGCAGAGGCCCTCCATTGAAAATGCTTTGCCGACTAGAGAGAGAGAAACAGACACCCGCCAGCCACAAATACAGTGCAAGCCGTATGTCAGTAGTGGAACCAGTCTCACGTAAGCGTACGCGTAAAGTCGGTCCGGGCCGCTTCATCAACTCAATACCGAAGGCATCGCAAGTGCACGCTAGAGGGTAGCAAATATAAGAAAGACGCCCTCATTCAACATGAGTTCTAACCGTACCAGCAGTACTACGCATAGATCGGCTCTGATACCACTGAAGGGGTTACGGTGCAGAAAACAATAATTTTCTAGCGTACGAAACCCTAACTAGCCAGGATCTATCTATCTAGTACATGCGATAACGGTGGCGGAACAGGTTACATTACCTCCATGTAGACCGATAGCGGGGATTACGCTCCCGCACAAGCGTTGACGATGAAGTCGTACGTAGCCGACCTCGAGGTCGCGAAGATCTTGCCGCGATGTCGAAGTCGATGACGCCGGGGTGTCGACGATGATCTGTGTCGACGGGCGTCGGACGGAAGAAGGCAGAGCGCCAGCACCGGGGCCGGTGCGCCGGCAGCAGGGAGAGGTGGCGCGGCGGCTGCAGGGGGCGAGACGACGTTGCCCAAGCTCCTCAATAGAGTAGCCTCCGAGCACTCGCAAACATACGGAGCCTAGCGACAACTCCCGGTCATTCAGATCCAGCTGAAATCGCAGGAGTAGATCTTATCTGGAATCCCGCAGAGCAACGGCGCTCTGCTGTATGGCTTAGGTGGAGAGAGACTGTAACACCCCGGCCCACCCCTGGACCGAGCATATCACGCCTGGCAGCTCTCTAGGATCTCTAGACTCTCTCTAGGATCTCTAGACTGGCCCCGTAGATCAACACTAGTCTTTTCTGCGCACTTTGTCCTCACTCGTGCGCACCCGGGAAGGACTTCCCGGTCGGTCACCCATCCTTGGAGTACTCCAGGCCAAGCACGCTTAACCTTGGAGTTCTTTCCATATGAGCTTCCGGAAAAGAAGTTGCAACTTGTTGATATGAGTATTCTATCAATCCTATTAAGCCCTGAGCCAGGATCTCACATCTGAGACAGGATCTCACATCCTTCCCCCCTTAGAAGACCGACGTCCTCGTCGGTCAGCCCCCAGTCCAAGAACTCCCCCCCTTGGCACCCGTCCATGCGTCCAGTGCCGACACATATCACATGTCCGCCCACTGACCCGCACACGCCCGAGTAACCGCGAGGGTCGGCTCTGATACCAATTGTAACACCCCGGCCCACCCCTGGACCGAGCATATCACGCCTGGCAGCTCTCTAGGATCTCTAGACTGGCCCCGTATATCAACACTAGTCTTTTCTGCGCACTTTGTCCTCACTCGTGCGCACCCGGGAAGGACTTCCCGGTCGGTCACCCATCCTTGGAGTACTCCAGGCCAAGCACGCTTAACCTTGGAGTTCTTTCCAGATGAGCTTCCGGAAAAGAAGTTGCAACTTGTTGATATGAGTATTCTATCAATCCTATTAAGCCCTGAGCCAGGATCTCACATCTGAGACAGGATCTCACAGAGACCCCCTTTCCTCAGCTCGGCGCGGCTCCGACTTGGGAACCACGAGATCGAGAGAGAAATCGGGAATTAATTGGATTTTCCTGTGAATTAAATCAATTAATATGCCTTGCTATATAAAGGGGGAAGGGGGTGTGCCAACCCCCTTGGCTCCCCCATGTGGGACTAAAGGAGGAGAGGGGAGGGGGGTTCAGCCGAACCCCCCATGGGCCCTACAACTCCTAGTCCGAGTTGGACTAGGAGGCCCAGCCTTCCCCTTCCTTGTGGGGTGCGGTTTCCCCCTCATGGGCCCTCTTAGGGCCCATTTAGGTGGGAGCCCCCTTTTTCCTTTATTTAATTAATATTAAATTAATATAAAAATCCCATTAATTCATAATTAATATATTTATATATAATTCAATATCCCATGACTCCGAAACTATTTCGGAACCACCCGGACAACTTTCGGACATTCCCGGAACCATTCCACACTTCCCCGGAACTCCTTCCGGACCACCGGAACTCTTTCCGGATCATTTCTCTCTCTCCAACAAATTCCTATAAAATTCCATAACCTATCTCCTGGCGTCGCTAAGACCTTAAGTTTGTTACGCTACGGTTCGGGAACACTCCAGACATGGTCGAGACACTCCGCTCACCAATGATCGTCAGGGATACCTGGAAATATATGACGACCCCTGTGCATTCCACGAATATCGTCGTTGAACCATAAGTATGATATTCATTCCCTTTGTCTCTACGATACTACCTTGTCCGAGATATGATCGTAGACACACCGATGCCTTTGCTGTATCTCGTTACCGACGAAGGTTATTAAATCGTCTGCGATATTACATCTCCATGACCTAGTCATAAGCTGCGCAGCTATATAGATGCAATATCACCGAGTGGGCCCAGAGTATCTTTCCATTACAAGAATGAACAAATCCCGCTCTTGATCCTTACGTCTTGATACTCTTTCGGAATACCCAAGATGGACACCGTTATTGTCATGCTATATAAGACACAACGTTTGATGCTCTCAAAGCACTCCTACGAAGCAACAATAAGTACGGTCTCACGGTCTAAGGAATAAGCTATCATACTCTTATCTATTGCAAATGACAAACATCGTAATACGATCTTATTGCAATACTTTGCGTATGTCCACCATCTTATTCAACTAACAAGATGACCCCATTGTCAACCGACGTCATTGTCCTTGACCGGGAATCTCGATCAAATGTTGCCCAATGGACTAGCTCATATAGAGGCTTGCTAGGGACCTGGTTGTCTATGTATCACACGTGTATTAATAATTCCGATTAATACAGTTATAGCATAATACACAAACCTATTATAAACTCATGAGATAATGCAATAAATACTACTTATTTATTTGCCTCTAGGGCATATCTCCTTCAGGAAGAAGGTGGCCATCAGAAAGACGCCACCCGCCTCGCGCCCAAGGGTGTTGGTCAGATCGCGCAGCAGGCCCAGCAGGGGCCGCACGGCCTCCTTCTCCACGGCAGACAGCGGGTGCGCCCAGGCGCCGGTCTTCCGCAGTCCACGCCCGCTGTCGAACGCGTCCAGGCCGTCTTGGTTCGACTGGACGTAGAACCACCTCCGGCGCCACCCTTGGACGGAGTCCGACTTCTTCATCTGAAAGTACGCGGTTTCACCGCGCACCTGGATTCCGAAGCCGCCCACGGGGAAGGTCAACCCGCTCTTCCCTACGTTCTTGCGAACGAGGAAGAGCGACTTCCACAACGCCTAGTGGGGCGCGACGCCCAAGAAGCACTCGCAGAGCACGATGAAGCCCGCGATGCTCAAGACGCCATTGGGGGTCAAATCGTGGATCTGAACCCCATAGGCGTACAAGAGACCGCGCACGAAATCGTGCATGGGGAACCCGAAGCCCCGCGGAAGGAAATCCGCGAAGCAAACGCATTCCCCATCGCGCGGAGTGGGGAAGACTTCCTTGCCAGGGACGCGTACCTGGACTTGGTCGGCAGGTGGCAGCAAACCTTGCCCGCGGAACATCTCCACCTCGGCCTTCTTCACCGAAGACCTCTGCCAGTCGCCTTCAGGTTTCTTCATCAACCCGGCATCGTCTGCGGCGGCGGAGGAGCCAGCGGCGCTCTTCGGCTTGCCCATGGTCACGGTCACAAGGTGTGTGGATGGATTGCTCGGAGCTCGGGATGGCGGCGGAAATGGTAGAGCGCAGGAGGAGAAGAAAGCACAGAGCGATTGGAGAAGATGAAATCCCAAGCGTCCGGACGCAGTATTTATGCCTCGAAGATCAGCATCTCAACCGTCCATCGAACAAGGGCTCCGAGCGGGCACATCCAGCCGTCCACGTGTCGCACGGAGAAACCAACCGTCACCGCCAACTTCTTCCACTACGCACGAAAACAGAGGCGTCGTCATCGTGCCGCGCAAATTTCGCGCCCACTTCGGAGACGTGACAACTGTGGACCGTGGTCATCTCTGACAACGGGGCCCACCGTGTCATGTCCCATCGGGCGCAGAGGCGTGCAACAGATCGCCATCAATGACGTCATCAAGCCAACGGCTCCAAAATCAATTAAAGCAACTCGACAGAGTTGTTCGAGTGGTAAGCTTCAAAGCTGAAATCAACAAGGTAGGATCAGCCAATGATCCGAGCACCCGAAGAAACCATTCGGGTGGCAACGCGGTAAGCTCGAGCAGCCGAATCCATCCACAAGTAAGCCAAACTGGCTGAGTAGAAGCAAGCTTCGCAAGAAGATGAAGGCAAAGTAATTCGACTACAAAGGTTACTCCCATCGGGAGCGGCCGGTTCGACTGAAGAAATCGAGTTCAAGCTCAAGATCAAGCAATCCAATGGCGCGTCCAGGAGGAAGGAGTCCTTTGTCCGACTCTGCGCTTCGACCAAGCACTCGGGGGCTACTGACGTGGGGCTACCTTGCGGGTAGCCCACGATGAGGCTACCTGGGCCACGCCAAGGATGGAAAGGCCCACAGGAGGCCCACGCGGAATACCATGTAAACTAGTCCAAGTCGGTTAGGAAGCATAACCTGCCATATCTGTAGATGCCATCGGCACCAACCAACCCGAGACCTGGCTGCCTATAAAGCCAGGAGGGTTGCCCGTCCCAGAGGACACGCTCAGAACCACATCAAACCCTAGCGAGATCGCAATCTCGCCATTGTAATCGCTACTCGCGTCAATAATCAGACAAGCAGGAGTAGGGTGTTATCCTCCGGGAGCCTGAACCTGGGTAAAACCTCGCTTGTCAGCCGTCGTGATCCCCTTGCACTCTTCTCTCTCCCCATCAATCAACCCGGGGTGCACAACCCTGGGACTTGTCGAGTTAACACCTCGTCAGTAGGTTTCCCACATGCATGAAAAGGAGGGCAAATAGCAACAATAAGCTCCAAATAAAATCAACTCTTCAAAGAGAAGAGGTCGGTGGCCGAGGCCACCATGTAGGAGCGTATGGCATGTTACCGCGAAGATGTATCTTGGGTACATAACCAATACTCGTCGTTTTAGCTCATTAGTCATAAGAATGAATATAGAGATAAAAGAACACTTGCTATCGGCATAATGGGGGGAGGGATGGTCCAATGTATTAGGACCGCACTCCCCCTATTTCCATGCCTACATCTAAACAAGATAAGATGCAATTACGCCCTAGGTGAGTGTGCAAGCGATCAAGCTAAGGACCTTGAATCAATGATATTTAGCTCATTCCTCTAAAAGCAAAACCTTCCTTCCTCAAGGGGCTTCGTGAAGATATCCACCAATTGATCCCTTGTGCCCACATATGATAAGTCAATGTCTCCTCGGACCACATGATCTCTTATGAAATGATGGCGGATCTCAATATGCTTGGTTCTTGAATGTTGCACCGGATTGTAAGCAATCTTGATGGCACTTTTTTTGTCACATAGAAGAGGCACTTTGTCGCAATCGACTCCGTACTCCTTTAAAGTTTGCCTCATCCATAGCAACTGAGTGCAACAACTTGCGGCGGCAACATACTCGGCTTCGGCGGTGGAGAGAGATATACAATTTTGCTTCTTAGAAGACCAACTTACCAAGGACCTCCCAATAAATTGACAAGCGCCGGAGGTTGACTTCCTATCATCATGATCTCCCGCCCAATCGGAATCCGTGTACCCACATAATGAGAAATTTGCATCCTTGGGGTACCACAATCCAAAGGTTGGGGTATAAGCCAAATATCTAAAGATTCTCTTGACCGCCATATCATGGCTTTCTTTAGGAGCCGCTTGATATCTTGCACACACTCCTACGGCTAGCACTATATCCGGTCTAGATGCACAAAGGAAGAGGAGAGATCCAATCATGGAGCGGTATACCTTTTGATCCACATCCTTACCCTTCGGGTTGAGCTCAAGGTGGCATTTGGTTTGCATTGGGGTAGAGGCACCCTTGAGATCAAGCAACTCGTACTTCTTGAGCATGTCTTGAATGTACTTTGATTGGTTGATGAACGTTCCTTCCCTCAATTGTTTGATCTCAAATCTGAGGAAGAACTTCATCTCGCCCATCATAGACATCTCAAACCTGTCAGTCATAAGCTTAGAGAATTCTTCGTTAAATGCTTTGTTAGTCGATCCAAATATAATGTCATCCACATATAATTGACAAATGAAAAGCTCTCCATTAACTTTCTTAGTGAAAAGTGTGGGGTCGATTTCCCCAACTTGGAATCCACGGTCTACAAGTAGTTCTCTAAGGTGCTCGTACCACGCTCGTGGGGCTTGTTTAAGGCCATAGAGTGCCTTATACAACTTGTAGACATGGTTCGGATACTTGAGGTCCTCGAACCCCGGTGGTTGCTTAACATAAACAAGTTCATTTAGTGGACCATTTAGAAAAGCGCATTTGACATCCATTTGTTGCAACTTAAAGTTATGATGAGAGGCATAAGCAAGAAGAATACGAATTGACTCAAGTCGAGCCACGGGCGCATAGGTTTCTCCAAAGTCAATGCCTTCAATTTGGGAGTAACCTTGAGCCACCAATCTTGCCTTGTTCCTCACCACCATGCCATGTTCATCTTGCTTGTTCTTGAAAATCCACTTGGTGCCGATAACATTGCGGCAATCTTTGGGTCTTTCCACCAACTTCCACACTTTGTTGCGCTCGAAGTTGTTGAGCTCTTCATGCATAGCATCAAGCCAATCTTTATCTTCAAGAGCTTCAAAGACCTTCTTGGGTTCCACCATGGAGATGTGAGCTTGATGTTCACTAAAGCTTGCAAGTTGTCTTCGGGTAGAGACCTTGCTTCTCAGATCACCAAGCACCTTGTCAAGAGATAGAGCTCTTAATTCTTGTGAGGTGCCAACCCTATTCAAACGGCGGATCTCGATTTCCCTCCGAGTGGTGGGAGGAATCGCTTGATCATCTTGATCATTCATGTCTCCGCCTTGACAGATTTGATGGCCTTGATCAACCATTGCAGTGATGTCCATTGGTGGAGGAGAGGGTTGATCTTGGCCTTGCGAGCTGCCACCGGGAATGTCAGCAGGACCGGATATTCCGGGTTCAGGGACCGGAAATTCCGAATCACCGGAATTTCCGACTCCAGGTTGAACCAGATTTTCCGGCCCTCCGGAAATTCCAGGAGCAGCTGGAGAATCTAGTGCTTCTTCTTGGCTAGGCGCATTGGACACGGTGTTGTCGATGGGTGTTTCTTGTGTTGGGGTGGCCACCACTTGTGAAGAACTTGATCCTTGTTGAGCAACCTCATAATAGAGTTCAACGGGGCGGTTGAAAGGAAAGACGTCGCCTAGAGGGGGGGTGAATAGGCGAGGAACACTTTTTACAATTTAGGCTTGATAAATGCGGAATAAAACTTAGTGTTTAACTTATCAATGACACAACCTAAATAAACTAGGTTTGCTATGTGCACCAACAACTTATGCTATGCAACACAAACAACAATGGGATAGCAAGGTAAAGAACTTCAAGCACGATGGCTATCACAAAGTAAAGTGCATAAGTAAAGAGCTCGGGTATAGGGATAACCGAGGCACGCGGAGACGATGATGTATTCCCGAGTTCCACCACAAAAGGTGTACGTCTCGTTGGAGAGGTGTGAGCAACCACAATAGGTTTGCTCAACGCCACAAAGGCCTCACCTTCTTCTCCGGTGAACTCGACCACAAAGGTCCGAGTCCACCTTCCACTATGAACTCCTTTGGGGCGGAGAACAATCCCGTACAACAACCTTGGGGCACACACCCACAACCGAATTGGGGGCTCCCAAATGACCACAAGAGGTCTTGACCACAAAGGTCCCAACTAGCCACAAAGGCCTTGACCACAAAAGGTCCTATGCCACAAAGGCGGCCACTCTGCCAGGAATTTCATGAAGGGAAACTGAATTTAGAAAGCATAAACACAGGCTTTATCACACTGATTCCTAAAGTTGCCTCCCCTGCAACAGTTAATGACTTCAGACCCATCACTCTGCTCAATTGTTGTCTCACGCTAATCACAAAACTTCTGGCTAATAGGCTACAGAAAATTGTACTCAAAATTGTTCACAAAAACCAATATGGATTTCTGAAAGGTAGAACAATTCAGGATTGTATAGCTTGGGCTTTTGAATTTATTCATCAGTGTGAAGCTTCCAAGAGAGAGATAATTCTGCTGAAACTAGATTTTGCCAAAGCTTTTGACACAATTGACCATAATGCCATGATTAAAATTATGAAGCAAATGGGTTTTGATTCGAAATGGTTACAATGGATTGAAGCAATTTTCAGCTCTGGGATGTCGAGTGTGCTGCTTAATGGTGTTCCTGGCCGACAGTTCCACTGTAAAAGGGGTGTAAGACAGGGGGATCCCCTCTCACCTCTGATTTTTGTGTTGGCTGCGGATTTACTCCAATCAGCCATCAATAAAGCTTTCCGAGAGAATTTGCTGCAGGCACCTCTCTCTCCTGATCATGGGATGGATTATCCAGTGGTTCAGTATGCGGATGACACCATTGTTATTCTGCCAGCTCGCATTGACCAAGTGGTGAAAATGAAAGAAATCCTCGACACTTATGCTCAATCCACCGGACTGCACATCAACTACCACAAGTCAATCATGATTCCTATCAATACATCACAGCAGCTTGCAACTGATATTGCTGCAATTTTTGGTTGTGTTATTGGCTCAATGCCATTTACCTACCTTGGCCTTCCTCTTGGTACCACCAGACCAACAGTTTATGATCTCATGCCTTTAGTCGACAGAATTGAGAGAGCAATGACTGCAAATTTCATGATGATGACATACAGTGGGAGAGTGACGGTGATCAACACATTGCTCACATCTATTGCCACTTTTTCAATGTGTGCACTGAAAATACATCCCAAGATACTTGAGCATATTGATAAGATTAGAAGACACTGCCTTTGGAACAAGAAAACTGAGGATGGAGAGCATTGCAATTCACTGATAGCATGGGATAAAGTTTGTCAACCCAAATCTAAAGGTGGTATGGGTGTCCTGAACCTTAAAATACAGAATGAAGGGCTTTTACTTAAATACCTTCATAAATTTTACAACAAGCTGGATACACCTTGGGTGTCGCTAATCTGGAAAACATATTATGTTGACAAGGTGCCACACTCCATTGATCAATGTGGCTCTTTTTGTGGAAAGATGTTTGTAAATTGTCCCCTATATATAGAGGCATAGCACACTGCACAATTGGGGCAGGTGACACTGTGTTATTTTGGAAAGATCCTTGGAAAGACCAGCTGGCCTCTGTTTCCTATCCTAGAGCCTATTCCTTTGCTTCCAATGAGGATGTGTCGGCCAGAGACTTCCTTGCTGCAGACTCTCTTGGTGCTAATTTCCACTTACCTCTCTCTACACAAGCTCTCCAGGAATTGAGACAAGCACAAGAAGACACTGCCCATATTATTCTGGATAATGCAACTAATGATCAATGGACCTACTTGTGGGGATCTGACCAATATTCATCAAACCAGTTCTATAAATTCTGCTTCAGAGAGATTATTCCCCATGAGTCTTTTGCTTGGATCTGGAAAAGCAAAAGTATTCCCAGAGTAAAATTCTTCTGCTGGCTCCTTCTTTCTGACAGATTAAACACACGGAATATGCTGAGAAGACGGCACTACCATGTGGGGAATACCTTCGACTGCACGATGTGTGCTGCTGGGGTTGAAGAAACTGTGGAGCATCTGTTCTTCCATTGTGACTTCAGCAAGAGTTGCTGGGCCAAGCTGAACTTCCCTCTCTCTAATGACATCACAGCTGACAGATTGGATCTGATTTCCTTCTCTAAAAACAACTGGACGCATTTGATGTTCATGGATGTCTTTGCCACTGCTGCCTGGAGCATCTGGAAGGAGAGGAACAACTTCTATTTCAATGGGATTACACCTTCTGTTTCTGCTTGGGCAACTCGCTTCAAAGAAGACTTTCGGATCCTTGTTCATAGGACAAAGGAGAATAAACACAACTTTATTTTCTCTTTTACAGACAATCTCTGATTTTTTTCTGATTGTTGTAATTATGTAACTCTGTCTGCTGCCCCTTTGGGGTTTTTTTTAATATAGAGGCAGTAGGGACCTCCCCTACTGTCATAAATATCCAAAAAAAAAAAAAAAAAAAGGCGGCCACTAAGGCGTCTAGGGTCCAAGACCCAAGAGTAACAAGCTCACGAATTTCACCACCACGAATCCTCGTGGAGGGCTCAAACCGATGCAAGATGCAATGGCAAGAACACACAAAGTGCTCAAGTCCTTCACTCTCAAATTCCAACAAAGCAACAAATGCTTATGGGGGAATAAGAGAGGAAGAACCAAGAAACCACAAAGGAGACAAAACCTACACTCCCAAATCCCACCACAAGCAACTAATGCTTATGGGGGGATAAGAGAGAGCAAGAACAAAGGGGGAGAACCACAAAGGAACTCAAAGATCTAGATCCACTAAGTTCCCCTCACTTAGAGGAGAGATGGATTGGTAGAATTGTAGATCTAGATCTCCTCTCACTTTTCCCTCAAAGATATGCAAGAATCATGGGAGGATTTGAGAGGGGGCAAGCTTTCCCAAGGTCAACAATGGCAAGAGAGAGAGGGGAAAGTCGTCAGCTCAAGGAAGAAGAAGGGGAGGGGTATTTATAGCCCCTCCCGGATTTCTAGCCGTTGGGAAACTCCAGACCGGAAATTTCCGAACTGAGGTCCGGAAATTTCCGGACCCCGGAAATCTCCGGTAGGAATTCCGACCCGAGCTGAGAAAAGATCAGTGCTGAAAGCAAATAAGACTTGGCGAAAAACTGCAACTTGTGACCGGAAATATCCGAACCAGGGCCGGTGATTTCCGGACCCCGGAAATCTCCGGTAGAAAATCCGATGGAAAACTGAACTGAGTCAGTATGCAATTGAACTCTGGACTTAGCAAAAATCTTCCGTCGCTCAGAGATCTCCGGATTGGGGCTCGGAAATCTCCGAGCACCGGAAATCACCGAGCAAGGTCCGGACATTTCCGACCCTTAGAAAAACTGCAGAAACAATAGAACTGAAATATCTTTTGCAAATAAACTCCGAATGATTTGAGACCAACTCCGTTGGAAAGGCACTGACAAGGAGTACCCAACAGGAAATATAGCCGTTGGCTGTTTCGACACTCGGAAATTCCGGTATAAGTGAGACTCAGAAATTCCGGTCATCCGGAAATTCCAGTCTAGAGAGACTCGGAAATTCCGGTCACCCAGAAATTCCGGTCTAAGAGAGCTCGGAAATTCCGGCTGGAGTCAGAAGCAAAACCAAACTTTTCCTTAGCCATTTCTGGAGGACTTTTCTGGGGGCACTCGGAAATTCCGGTAGACGGAAATTTCCGAGCACAATTTCCGACTGGAGTCAGAACCCTTTTTCTCCTTTCCTTAGCCGTTTTCTTGGATGAGCTGGGGAACCGGAAATTCCGGTAGGGCGGAATATCCGGCCCCAATAATCCGAATCAGCAGAACACCAAAACGAAAACTGCTATAACTTTTGCAAATGAACTCCAAATGAGGTGAGACCAATTTTGTTGGAAAGATAGCGACGATGACTACCCAACAAGGTGAGGCTTTGCTATAACTGTGATGACAAAAGCCACTTTGTTGCAGATTGCCCATGGGAGAGAAGAGAGGATCATGGTGGGAGGCTCGTGGCTAAGACGAAGGGCAAGGGGCCCATGCACATGAAGAAGCCCTTCTTCAAGAAGAACCAAAAGATTGTCTTGGTAACTCAAGAGCAATATCCCACCGATGATGAAGATAGTGACAAGGAGGATACTCCAACGCAAGTGGCCGCACTAGCCATTTCTTCCACACCTCCGTCACTCTTCTCCTCACCAAACGAGAGCCCCATCATCAAGAATCCAAGATGTCTCATGGCAAAGACATCCCAGGTACAATTGTCCCCCACCTCCATATCCCATGACATTGATGATGGTATGAGCCTAGAAGTCAAGGAAGAAATTATTGCGTTTGATAAATTCATGACTAACTTGCAAGGAGAAGGAAAGAAACACTTTGGCTCAATCATGAGTCGTATAGGTGAGCTTGAGGATGAGCTTGAATTAAAAGGTGAGATTGAGAGAGAGGATGCACACGCTAAGGTGTCCCTCCAATCCTCTCTCGAAGATGAACAAGAAGCTCATGCTCTCCTCAAGGAGCAACTTGCTAAGATCACTAAGGATCGTGATCTCTACTTTGCTAAATGTAAAATTGTGCAAAATGAAAAGTCCGAGCTTGTGGTTGCTCATGCTAGACTTTGCGAAGACCTCGAGTCACTTGAAAATACTCACAAGGTATTGACAAGTGATCACGAACGTCTCCTCAAGTCTCGCGATCAACTCCAAACTCGGATACCCAACAAAAAGTGGAAATATTGCAAACCATAAATAGAGCAAAGTCCCCACACATGTGAAGGTGTGGAACTTTCCTCAAGGTTGAACCGGTAATATTTCCACACCGAAAACGCAACGAGTTTTCCAAACTAAAACCGTTTTCGAAGAACTTGGTCTTGTTATGAAGATCACGACAAGAACCAAAAACCGATCAAGGAGAAAAGACAAATAAGAACCAAGAAAGATGAAATGCCAAGCATGCAAAGGTTTGAGCTCTCCACAAAGATGCGATCAAGTTACT
Source organism: Poa annua (assembly GCA_026929855.1). Lineage (NCBI taxonomy): Eukaryota > Viridiplantae > Streptophyta > Magnoliopsida > Poales > Poaceae > Poa > Poa annua. Next base: position 264,360,489 of record CM049427.1, on the reverse strand, counting down.
CACTCGAGAGCCCCTCTTGATAGTACGCCTATCTATCCTATAGCCCTATCAAGATCATACTTTTGCCTTGAGCAATCCACTTGAGCTAGATGATGACGATCTTGATCTCTTCAAGTGGACCACCTTTCTTGATTGCGCTTGCTAGCACATGCTTGATGAAGACTCCTCCATATACTCCCCCATACTCCATCATGGGAGAGTCTCGCTTAGCTTCGTCTTCATGTCTCCGGCTTGCGCTTGCTAGCACATGCTTGATGAAGACTCCTCCATATACTCCTCCATACTCCATTATGGGAGAGTCTCGCTTAGCTTCGTCTTCATGTCTCCGGCAGCTTCCCTTGTCTTGCACTAGTCAACCTTGATGACGATCATGGCATGACATCATCCTCCATGAGCAATATAAATTGATCTTCTTGTTGCAAGCCCATGGAAGATACCATCTTTCTTCATATAGGTGATGCCTTGACAACTTCAAGCCATACTAGCAATATGCTCAAAACACACATTAGTCCTTAGGGATTGTCATTAATTACCAAAACCATACATGAGGGCACATACCCTTTCAGCGGTGGACTCCCAACCCCATTCTTCGGATAACATCTTGAGGTTGATCATCACCTACAACGGAAACACCACTTTGCTCCACAAGGGAGCTGTCATTCTCCTCGAACACCACACTACAAGTTTCTATGATTATGCGCGAGGCCTTATCATAGACTCTATAAGTGTGGGATTCGGATCCGTAGCCCACAAATATCCCTTCAAGAGACTTAGATTCAAACTTGCCTAAACGAACACCTTTGATGAGATAAAAACACTTACAACCAAAAACTCGGAAGTAAGAGATATTGGGCTTGTTCCTGGTAAGCACTTCATAGGGGGTCTTCATGAGTCCTTTGCGGAAGAAGAGCCGGTTGGATGAATGGCAAGCGGTGTTGACGGCTTCGGCCCAAAAGTTGTGAGGGGACTTGAACTCGGCCATCATTGACCTTGCCATATCAATAAGAGTGTGATTCTTCCTTTCGGCTACACCATTTTGTTGGGGAGTATAAGCAGCGGAATATTGATGACGAATCTCTTCTTCACTAAGGAACTCGTTTAAGGTGTAGTTCTTGAACTCGGACCCGTTGTCACTTCTTATCACCAAGATAGGGACATTGTGTTGACGTTGAGCCTCATTGGAGAAGTAGATGATAGTTTGTTGAGTCTCCATCTTCGTCTTGAAGAAGAAAACCCACGTGTATCTTGAATAGTCATCAACAATCACCAAGCAATATTTCTTGCCACCAAGACTAGCTTCCGGAATGGGACCAAAGAGGTCAACACGGAGAAGCTCCAAAACCCTTTTTGAAGAAATGATGGTCTTGCTTGGATGGTAGATGTCATGCATTTTTCCTTCAACACATGCCCTACACATTCGATCCTTCGAGAAAGAAACATGGTCTTTTAGTCCTAGGATATGGCCACCCTTGTGGAGACTTTGCAAAGTCCTCATGTTGACATGGTGAAAGAGCATTTTCCCTCATGTGTGGTTTTGGTAATTGAATGACAATCTCTATGGACTAATGTTTGCATTGAGATATCATTATAGATCATGTCCATGGAATTGTGGAGTTCATGTGTTGAACTCTTGAAGCTCATGTGTTGAGTGAAGCTTATTGCAAGTATGTCTTGAAGATTCAAGACATCATCTTAGTGAAGAAAAGATGAGTTGTGCAAGACCAAGAGAAGCTTTCTCGAAAAGATCCTATGCTTGGTGCTTGCAATGGATACATGAAGACGAAGCTTAGCGAGACTCTCCCACTGTGAGCATGGGGGAGTATTTGGAGAAGTCTTCATCAAGCAAGTGTTTGGACGCGCAATCAAGAAAGATGATCCACTTGAAGAGATCAAGATAGTCATCATCCAACTCAAGTGGAATGCTCAAGGCAAAGGTATGATCTTGATAGGGCTATAGGATAGATAGGCGTACTATCAAGAGGGGCTCTCAAGTTAGTAACTTGATTGCATTCTTGTGGAGAGCTCAAACCTTTGCATACTTGGCATATCATGTTTCTTGGTTCTTATTTGGCTTTTATGTTGGTGAGGAATTAGAGCTTGGTTCATCTCCATGTCAAGCTCTAGTTCATCGAAATCGGTTTTACTTTGGACAACTTGTTGCGTTTTTGGTGGCGGAAATATTGCCGGTTCAACCATGAGGAAAGTCCCACACCTTGCCATGTGTGGTGATTTGCCTCTATTTATGGGATGCAATATTTCCACTTTTTGTTGGGTATCCGAGTTTGGAGTTGATCGCGAGACTTGAGGAGACGTTCGTGATCACTTGTCAATACCTTGTGAGTATTTTCAAGTGACTCGAGGTCTTCGCAAAGTCTAGCATGAGCAACCACAAGCTCGTACTTTTCATTTTGCAAAATTTTACATTTAGCAAAGTAGAGATCACGATCCTTAGTGATCTTAGCAAGTTGCTCCTTGAGGAGAGCATGAGCTTCTTGTTCATCTTCGAGAGAGGATTGGAGGGACACCTTAGCGTGTGCATCCTCTCTCTCAATCTCACCTTTTAATTCAAGCTCATCCTCAAGCTCACCTATACGACTCATGATTGAGCCAAAGTGTTTCTTTCCTTCTCCTTGCAAGTTAGTCATGAATTTATCAAACGCAATAATTTCTTCCTTGACTTCTAGGCTCATACCATCATCAATGTCATGGGATATGGAGGTGGGGGACAATTGTACCTCGGATGTCTTTGCCATGAGACATCTTGGATTCTTGATGATGGGGCTCTCGTTTGGTGAGGAGAAGAGTGACGGAGGTGTGGAAGAAATGGCTAGTGCGGCCACTTGCGTTGGAGTATCCTCCTTGTCACTATCTTCATCATCGGTGGGATATTGCTCTTGAGTTACCAAGACAATCTTTTGGTTCTTCTTGAAGAAGGGCTTCTTCATGTGCATGGGCCCCTTGCCCTTCGTCTTAGCCACGAGCCTCCCACCATGATCCTCTCTTCTCTCCCATGGGCAATCTGCAACAAAGTGGCTTTTGTCATCACAGTTATAGCAAAGCCTCACCTTGTTGGGTAGTCATCGTCGCTATCTTTCCAACAAAATTGGTCTCACCTCATTTGAAGTTCATTTGCAAAAGTTATAGCAGTTTTCGTTTTGGTGTTCTGCTGATTCGGATTATTGGGGCCGGATATTCCGCCCTACCGGAATTTCCGGTTCCCCAGCTCATCCAAGAAAACGGCTAAGGAAAGGAGAAAAAGGGTTCTGACTCCAGTCGGAAATTGTGCTCGGAAATTTCCGTCTACCGGAATTTCTGAGTGCCCCCAGAAAAGTCCTCCAGAAATGGCTAAGGAAAAGTTTGGTTTTGCTTCTGACTCCAGCCGGAATTTCCGAGCTCTCTTAGACTGGAATTTCCGGATGACCGGAATTTCCGAGTCTCTCTAGACTGGAATTTCCGGATGACCGGAATTTCTGAGTCTCACTTATACCGGAATTTCCGAGTGTCGAAACAGCCAACGGCTATATTTCCTGGAGGGGTATAAATACCTCTCCCCTTCTTCTTCCCCAGCTAATCCAAGGCAGCACGACTTTCCCCTCTCTCCTACTCCATTGTTGACCTTGGAAAGCTCACTTCCCTCTCAATCCCTCCATTGAATCTTCCATATTCTTTAGGGAAAGTTGAGAGGAGATCTAGATCTACAATCCTACCATTCAATCTCTCCTCTAAGTGAGGAGAACCTAGTGGATCTAGTTCTTGGAGTTCCTTTGTGGTTCTTCCTCTTTGTTCTTCCTCTCTTATCCCCCCATAAGCATTAGTTGCTTTTGGTGGGATTTGGGAGTGAAGGATTTGACTCCTTTGTGGTTTCCTTTGTTCTTCCTCTCTTATTCCCCCATAAACATATGTTGTTGTGTTGGAATTTGAGAGTGAAGGACTTGAGCACTTCGTGTGCTCTTGCCATTGCATTTGCATCGGTTTGAGCCCTCCACGAGGATTCGTGGTGGTGATACTTGTGAGCTTGTTACTCTTGGGTCTTTGGACCCTAGACGCCTTTTGTGGCCGGCCTTTTGTGGCCAAGACCTTTTGTGGTCAAGACCTTTTGTGGTCACTTTAGAGCCCCCAATTAAGTTGTGGGTGTGTGCCTCAAGAGTTGTACGGGATTCGATCTCCGCCCCAAAGGAGATCAATAGTGGAAGGTGAACTCGAACCTTTTGTGGTTGAGTTCATCAGGAGAAGAAGGTGAGCCTTTGTGGCGTTGCGGCTAACCTGTTATGGTTGCGCACACCTCTCCAAACGAGACGTACACCTTTGTGTGGAACTCGGGAATACATCCTCGTCTCCGCGTGCCTCGGTTATTTCTATACCCGAGCTCTTAACTTATGCACTTTACATTGTGATAGCCTTCGTGCTTGAAGTCATATATCTTGCTATCATCTTGTTACTAGTATTGCTTAGCTTAAGTTGTTGGTGCACATAGGTGAGCCTAGTTTATATATCTAGGTTGTATGCTTGTTAAAGTAAACCTCTAGTTTTATTCCGCCTTTATCAAGCATACCGGAATTTCCGGGTCATTCGTGTACCGGATATTCCGGCTACTCGGAATTTCCGGGTCATTGTGGACCGGATATTCCGGCTCCTCGAAAAAGTTTTAAATCGCCTATTCACCCCCCCCCCCCCTCTAGGCGACGTCTATCCGTTCACATGGGCTAATCGGCGATGTCATAGCCAACCCAAGTCCGCCTTTGCGAATAGGCATATTGTATGGGAAGTGGTGACTCCGGAGAAGTCAACCACATAGAGCCCATTCTCAATGTACCCAACGAAAGACACATTGAGAGACTTGCTCCGCAAGAGAATGACCATTTCCTTTTCGAAGACAACGGTATAACCCAAACAAGTTAAGGAATGGACGGAGATCAAGTTGAAACCTAGGGACTCGACAAGCAAGACATTCACAAGTGTGATGTCCGGTGCCACTACCACCTTGCCGAGCCCTATTACCTTAGACTTTGAATTGTCACCATATGTAATGGTCATTTGATCATCATTGGGCTTCAACTCCGTTACAATCTCCTTGCTTCCGGTCATATGACTAGTGCACCCACTATCAATTATCCATTTCGATCCTCCGGAAGCAAGGCCCTACACAAAATCAATTCTTTGGTTTAGGTACCCATTTTGCAATGGGTGTCTTTTGGTTAGCAACAAGGGTCTTTGGAACCCAAATAGCATATTCAATATAACCATCAAAAGGACCAATGTATCTAGCATAGACATCCCCATAATAATCAACATATAAAGCATAGTTGGGGTTAGATATGCCCGCAAAGTCATCACGAGTGGGAGTGCCCCTTGTGGCATTTCCACTCGCAATGTCATCTTTCTTGGCTTGTGCGGGCTTGGTCTTCTTCTTGATCTTCTCCTTCTCCTTAGCAACATAGCCTAGACCTTCCTTACCCTTGTGGGGCACTCGCTCATGAAGAGGAATAGTGAGTGTCCCCTTACCTTTATCAAGGGAGGTCTTGGACTCGGTTGTCATGGAGGGAACAAACAAGATCCTAGCTTTATCCTTGACAACATTTGCATTAGTATTCAAAGGAGTAGAAGTACTAGGTTTCTCAAGAATAGATATCCGAGTTTGGAGTTGATCGCGAGACTTGAGGAGACGTTCGTGATCACTTGTCAATACCTTGTGAGTATTTTCAAGTGACTCGAGGTCTTCGCAAAGTCTAGCATGAGCAACCACAAGCTCGACTTTTCATTTTGCACAATTTTACATTTAGCAAAGTAGAGATCACGATCCTTAGTGATCTTAGCAAGTTGCTCCTTGAGGAGAGCATGAGCTTCTTGTTCATCTTCGAGAGAGGATTGGAGGGACACCTTAGCGTGTGCATCCTCTCTCTCAATCTCACTTTTTAATTCAAGCTCATCCTCAAGCTCACCTATACGACTCATGATTGAGCCAAAGTGTTTCTTTCCTTCTCCTTGCAAGTTAGTCATGAATTTATCAAACGCAATAATTTCTTCCTTGACTTCTAGGCTCATACCATCATCAATGTCATGGGATATGGAGGTGGGGGCAATTGTACCTCGGATGTCTTTGCCATGAGACATCTTGGATTCTTGATGATGGGGCTCTCGTTTGGTGAGGATAAGAGTGACGGAGGTGTGGAAGAAATGGCTAGTGCGGCCACTTGCGTTGGAGTATCCTCCTTGTCACTATCTTCATCATCGGTGGGATATTGCTCTTGAGTTACCAAGACAATCTTTTGGTTCTTCTTGAAGAAGGGCTTCTTCATGTGCATGGGCCCCTTGCCCTTCGTCTTAGCCACGAGCCTCCCACCATGATCCTCTCTTCTCTCTCCATTGGCAATCTGCAACAAAGTGGCTTTTGTCATCACAGTTATAGCAAAGCCTCACCTTGTTGAATGGCTTTCCTCCATTGGATGGGAACTTCTTGTCAATCCTCGCTTTGGCCCTTCCGGGGTTCTTCCAAAACGTTCTTGCCGCAAGACCCATGTGTTGAGTAAGAGTACTTGAGAGGGTCTCACTAGATAGCTCGACTTGATCATCATACTCCTCTTCATCCTCTTCTTCAACGGTGGCCTTCAAGGCAATTGAGGCATGCTTGTGCATCCCTATGGCTCTAGCTCTTGCATCTTGTGCAATCTTGGAGGCCACCTTGTATGCGGTCATCTCTTGCATGACTTCATTGGATGTCATCTTTGCGAAGTCATGTCTCCCTTGGAGTGTCTTCAAATCCGTTTCCTCAAAGGGCAAGAGAGCGGTCACAAACTTCCTCTTGATCCAAGCATCATCAATGTACACCGCCCCGAGGTTCTTGAAGGACTTGGCAACCAACACCAACCTCCGGTACATGTCCTCGTGGCTTTCTCCATCCAACTTGTAGAACCCTTCCACCTCATTGCATAAGGCATCATACCGGTTCTTCTTCATGCTCTCATTCCCGACGAAGATGTCGGAAAGAGCATTCCAAACTTCTTTGGCGGTGGAGAATTGTTGGATGAGCGCCATGTCCTTCTCTCCAACGGCCATTTGGAGTTGATGAAGAGCGGTGGCGTTGAGTTGGCTATCAACCACCTCTCTTCTTGTCAAGTTGGTTGGATTATGGGGCTTGTATCCTTCTTCAATGATGCGCCATAACTCAATGGAGGCACTACATAGATGAGACTTCATTAGAAATTGCCATTGAGAGAAATGAGTAGGTTTAAGCTTAGGAGGATCACTTCTAAAGTTTACATGAGGGTGAGGGATAGGAGGGTTAGGAGAGTAATTATGGTTGACATTATGAAATTCCTCTCCTTTGAGGGTGTTAGAGGAGCTAGGTGATTCATCCTTTTCCGCCTTCCCGAGGGGAACACTTGAAGTAACATCTTTGGACCAATCCGAAGATGACTCCTTAGAGTTCTCTGCATGCTCCTTAGAAGGCGGAGAGGGAGAAGTAGCCTCGGGCTCCTTAGACTTCAAGAGTGCCATGAGCATCTCATTCATCTTGAGGAGTTGGGCCTCCAAGGACGATCTCATATCAATAAGATCGGCCATGGTTGCCCCTTTGGCTAACGCCTCCTTCTCCGCCTCTAATTTCTCACGGGCGGCCCTCTCGGCATCGGATTCCGTCATCGTTGCACTTAGGCGGTTAAACCCTTAAAAGTGAACAAGGCTCTGATACCAATTGAACGGGAATCCGGCACCTAGAGGGGGGTGAATAGGTGCTATTACAAATTTTAGGTCTTTTCAAATTTAGGCTTAACACAAAGGTAAATTCTCTAGATATGCAACTACGGTGAATTTACCTAAATGACAATCTAAGCAATAATAAGATAGACAAGGTAACAAGACAAGCAAGTAAGGGAGCAAAGATAAGGGGAACCAAGCGAAGCACGCGGAGACGAAGATGTAATCCCGAGTTCCATCCAAGGGTGTACGTCTCGTTTGGAGAGGTGTGCGCTACCACAACAGGTTAGCCGCAACGCTACAAAGGCTCACCTTCTTCTCCGATGAACTCAACCACAAAGGTTACGAGTTCACCTTCCACTATTGATCACCTTTTATGGCGGAGATCGAATCCCTTACAAACGCTTGAGGCACGCACCCACAACTTAATTGGGGGCTCTCAAGAAGACCACAAAAGGTCAAGGACCACAAAAGGTCAAGGCAACACCAAGATTACAATAATGGTGAACTAGGTTTTCCCACCGGAAACCCTAGCCACGAAATCCCCAAGTGAATGGGGAGGAAATGCAAATCCCTTCGGTGAAGATGTAGATCTGGGCATTCTCCTCCAATCCTCCAAAGATCAACTAATTTGGGTGGAGGGATTGGGAGATCTTGTTGATTTGAGCTTTCAAGAATGGTAGGAGAGAGAATATCTGAGAGCTAGCTGTTCTTGAGTGAGTGAGGGGGTATTTATACCCCCTCTCAAAATCTGGTCGTTGGCTGCTTCGGGGACCCGGAAATTCCGGTATAAGTGACACCGGAAATTCCGTGTCACTCGGAATATCCGGGTCAATGAAATTTCCGAGCTGAATTTCCGGTTGAGATCAGAACCACTTTGACATTTTGACTTAGCCAATTTTCTGAGGGTGACTCGGAAATTCCGAGTCCGTGAAATTTCCGAGCTGAATTTCCGGTTGAGATCAGAACCACTTTGACATCTTGACTTAGCCAATTTTCTGAGGGTGACTCGGAAATTCCGAGTCAGTGAAATTTCCGAGCTGAATTTCCGGTTGAGATCAGAACCACTTTCTGAACTTGACTTAGCCAATTTTCTGAGGGTGACTCGGAAATTCCGAGTCCGTGAAATTTCCGAGCTGAATTTCCGATTGAAGTCAGAACCATTTTCTGAACTTGACTTAGCCAATTTTCTGTTAAGTATGGAAGACCCGGAATTTCCGATCCAGGAAATTTCCGGTTCCAATAATCCGATTCTGGGAAGAATTCCAGAAACTCTTTTTCTCTACAATTTGGCTTTGGGATTTGTGATATGCAATTCACACAAACTGAAATACTTAGCAAATAGGATTAGTACATCATTGGTATTGTTAACTAACACTCAAAACACTAGGGATTAAGGAATGTTCTTTCAGAGAGCTAAGCTTGTCTTGCCAACAAAGACAAAAACTAAAAAAATGGTTTTGATATTTCTGAGGACTAAGTTAGACCTCACTCAACTCTAATGTCGTCAGATTTGCATTGTGATTTGTGTTGTTTCTCATTTATGCAACTTATATTTTGATGAGTTGGACATAGTTACAGCTGGGAGTTTGTTGGTTGTAGATGAGTTGCATCATGAGTTACATATGAATTTTTCTCAGTTTCACATGATTTGCACATGAGTTACAATTAGAAACTTCCAATCGCAAATGGGTGTACGTATCAATGGCATATGAATAACATATGAGTTGCAACTGCTGACATCATCTGAGTGGAAGTTAATTTAATTCTCATTGGAGTGAGACCTAGTCACTCCCAAAAACAAGTGTGCGTGCCTGCAACACCATAATAAGATGCAAAAGTATCTTATCACTGCATCATATGGTGAAGTGTAGTTGCGTTGCTGGTACTGCTAAACAGGACCCTCAGATCAAGGTGGTACTAAGCAAGATCAGTGTTGTACTAATTAACAAAGATAACACCTCATGTGAGCCGCCGTTGATTGGAGTGCACTGTAGCGGTGCGTCGCCACTACTCCATCGCTGGCTTGTTACACTCGATTCGCAGAAATAAGCAAAATCGATACAGACGATAAACATATATATGTATATACATTACATATATAGAGAGGAACATAAGCTTATTGGAATGGAGAAGATCTTGGTAACCCCACCATTGGTTAGCTGCTGTGGCTGGTGGAGGATAACTTGTTATACCCAACAACAGAAGTTGGGATCAACCGGTCACCGTCGAAACATGTAAGATACATGTCATTGTCATTTGTCAACCCCAGAATGATCATCACCATTATCTCCAATTTTGCAAGAAATATCCCAAGACTAAAAAACTATCTGATGCTTTTACCACACGGTTCAATCATTGATACAGGCCCGAGTAGCTTGGCAGACAATTATCAAACGCTCTGGGCCTCTCTTTGTGCATGGTTTGCCTGTCACTTTTAGTGCAGCGTGGGGAAAACAAAAGCCTGCGTGCGTGGTGGGGTTCATCGTGCTTGTGCATGGCATGTGCTCTGCTAGATCGGCTGCTGTTAGTGTTGTTACAGCTACCGGCCCTCCCTCCCTGCCTCCATCCACCACTCTCCACAAACAAAGGTAGAGGAAGAATGAAGAGTAAACAGATGATATACTACCACTTGACTGACCTTTGCAAGAAAGGCTTCTGATTCCTTCCTTGCTCCCGCCGGCGTCCTCGCCAAAAGGAGTGATTCGTTCTCATGGTTGCTTCCCTTGCATTCCCAAGCCCTGTGCAGTGCTGGTTCCATCTCCTCCTCATCCTTGGCTCGAAGCTAGCGTCGTCGCTCAAGCTCCCCTGCCGTCGTCTCCCTTTTCGTCTGTGAGTGATTCTTGTTCTACTCTTGTGTCTTGCATGCCGGATTTTCTCCTCCTCCTCCTCCTCCTCGAAACAGGCTTGCGCCCCGCTTTATAAATACAACAACAAGCTCTCTGTGTCCGTGCGCTGGACTGCTGGTTCCCGGATGAACTCCGTTTCGGCAAAGCTGGTACATGAGTTTAGAGTAGCAGAAAGAGTAATCAGGGTCGGAATCAAAAAGTAATCTTCCTGCATTTTCATGTAATTCCACATCAACATGACTGAAGTGTCAAGCATATTTTCCTCCGATAGCTTTGCGTAACAATTAGAACATGGTCAGTTGCATGAACTCCTTAACTGTTGATGTATAACTGCAGAGCGCACACACTTCTTGCGGCGCTTGCTGCAAGCGGATTAGCAGCCCCATGAACTGAACCAAGAGGCGTTTCAGCTGCAGAGTGCAGATAGAAACCATCCAAAATGGGGAAGACGAATAAAAAGCGGGCTGCGCAGATCCAGGAGAACAATGTAGGCTGCACCTGGGGCCTCATCCGCATGTTCTACTCCCGACGCGACCCCAAGCTCATCCTCGACACAAAGCAGGGGAGCAGACGGCACTCCTTCAGTGGATTTGCTGGTACCCCTCTTTAGATATCACATATGTACTAATTGTGTCGAGACAGAATAGTACATAATCTAGCTATGTTGGCAGTGGAAGAGCAACACCAACTTAATCCATGATGCTCGTCCATCCCTTCACATTTTTCTAATGTTACAAACTTCCAGTCGATTGATTCCACTAGATAGAACTAATCGGAAGATACTGAGGCATTCATTCAAGAAAAGAACCACTCCAGCTTGTTGTAAATTATCTTACTGAAATATGTGCTGCTACTAATGTAGCCTGTGTTGTTGTAGGAAGACGACGCTCGAGAAACAAGTCCAGGGACTTGGAGGAAATCGATGAAGACGGGGATGTAAGTTTTAGACGTCAAATGAAAAATAAATGGTTTCAAGAGTGAAAAAAGATCCGTTAAGTGATTAATGGAAATGGGGATAGCCCGGTTGATTTTTTTTTTGATAAAGATAGATTTAATTAGTGTTTTATGTAAATTGCACAACACTTTTGTTAAAACTCCATGAAATTACGTGCGTAAAACAATTGATGTGAGTTGTGGAATTGAAGTGTCAACTTGGCTTTGATAGCAGGCAATAAGTCTTTGAAGCTAGCAAAGTGAAGCTTAATATAAGTTGAGTAATAAACTTTGAAAAAAGGAGTTCAGATGTAACTCATTGGGCAGTTGAAGGATTAACTCTGTACTATGCATGGATTTGTATTGAACAGACATCATCTAGTCCTCTGGATGCAATACAGACTCTGTTCAACTTTTGCTTAAACTGCATGCGCTACAGTGTTTCCCTTCCGAAAACTTGAGCTGATAATTTACAATCTATTGGGCATGTAAGAGATTTAAACTGAAACATGTTAACATCAAACTCAGCGATTATAAAAAAAATAAGATATACTTACAAGTACATTTTAACATGCTAAGGCACGTTAGTGTCATAATTTATCTCGCTTTCGTCAAGTTTACTATAGAATATTCAATTTGCAATATTTATGCTGCCTAATAAAAACTTATGTCCTGGTAAGAACTGATGTTTTGGTCTCATATACAGACCACGGAGAGATGCAGTACGCCGAAACCAACTGTCAAAAGACTTATGGATGGCGAATTGGGCAAGCTAAAGCAGTCGAAGGAGATTCCAAATGATGAGGTTCAAAGAATATTGGCTGACCTAGGACATGATGTTTGTCTGGACAAAAGTACAACGCAGAACAGGAAACCAAAGGGCATCACAAATCCCAACGCAGACATCAGCATTGCTTCTTCTTCTGGATCCCTGGTTCCTAGTGGTTCAAAGTGCATGAAACAGGCAGAAGAAGATGACCTTAAGCTAGCTTTGTCAGACTTCCTGGGAGAAATCTATAAATACGATGATGAAGGGCCACATGATGATTGCAGGAACAGTAAATTATCTCCTGAGTTGAAGTCTCTTATCCATACAAAGCTGAATGAGCTAAGTAATCCTCTTTGTCATCTTGCTTATGAGAAAACTCTGGTGACTGAGCAAAATGAGCTTGTTGACAACCAAAATCATAATAGATATGTAGGAACCAGGTTAGAGACGAGAAAAATGATTGAAAGAACTAATATTATCAAAGACACCAAGTCTTCAAATCAGCATGAATTTTCTATCAAGACACAGCATAAAGAGAGCAAGAATATCTTTTTCTGGAAGAAAGATAAATCAAACTCACGCCATACACCAGAAAGAAGTTGCCAGCCAGTTAACAAAATAGTTATACTGAAGCCAAATCCAAAAGGAGGGTTTGGTTCTACTGTTGCAACCGCGTCAACGCAAGCTCCAGGATACAGTGCATCTGAGTGTTCAACATTTTCAATTAAGGAAGTCAGAAGGGGATTCAGAATAGTGACCGGAGAGAACAGAAAAGGAAGGCCCTCAGTAAATGAAGATGATGTACAAAGAGAACCACGTAGGCTCAGAGATTCAGTTTTCACAATTAAAAAGGATCCCAGACAGGTTCCTCTAGATACTGCTACAAATGCTGTTAAACGTTTGAACAGCAGTAAACAAAAGCATATAAATGATGAACCTGATGTTATGAAGAGTGATATATCTACCTCAAAGGATGCATCTATCTTCTATGCAGAAGCCAGAAAACATTTGACAGAAATTCTGAAGGACAAAAGTCATACTGACAAGTATCCAAGTCCAACAGTTCAGATCTCAAGGTCCTTGGTAAGAATGCTTTCCCTCCCTCAACGCAGTGCGTCATCATCACCTGGGAGTAGCCCAAGGGTAAAACACTGCATTGAAATTTCACCTGAAGACAAAGATATATGTGCCATAAACAAGGCCGAGAGGGAAGAATCTGCAGACAAAACAAAGAAATTAGAGGAAGACTCGGGAAGTGCTGAATGTGGTATCAGTGAAGCATTGGATGAACAAGCTGGTCAGGAAAGGCATAACAATGAAGAAGCCACACAGCATGGTGAGTACAGACTACAAAATTATCAAATATTGCATGGTTATTATCTTAAGAAATATCAATACTTGCAGGTGTTGAGGTTGAGATTGCGTGTACCAAAGAAATTTACAATGTGGATACATCTGAAATGGATTGCAACACACAATGCATCTCAGCAGAGCAACACAGATATAACCCACCTCTAGTAAGTTCTCGATATTTATGGCGATTTCATCTAGTCTCCTTCCACCGTTTCCTTCGTTGTGGACATTGAAATTTTTCATTAAACTAGTAAATTTTAATGGAGACTAGATGAAATCGCCATAAATATCGAGAACTTACTAGAGGTGGGTTATATCTGTGTTGCTCTGCTGAGATGCATTGTGTGTTGCAATCCATTTCAGATGTATCCACATTGTAAATTTCTTTGGTACACGCAATCTCAACCTCAACACCTGCAAGTATTGATATTTCTTAAGATAATAACCATGCAATATTTGATAATTTTGTAGTCTGTACTCACCATGCTGTGTGGCTTCTTCATTGTTATGCCTTTCCTGACCAGCTTGTTCATCCAATGCTTCACTGATACCACATTCAGCACTTCCCGAGTCTTCCTCTAATTTCTTTGTTTTGTCTGCAGATTCTTCCCTCTCGGCCTTGTTTATGGCACATATATCTTTGTCTTCAGGAAGGAGCAGAACCAGGTAAAGAGCATGCTGAGATGTTTCCAGGCTCCCCTGAGATTGACGTTGATAAGCTACAGAACGAAGATCCAGAAACTCTCAGATCAAGTGCATCACTTGAACGGATATCACACGAGGAAAACCATGAAAAGTCGGAGCAACCCAGTCCTGTATTTGTTCTTGATCCATTCTTTCATGAAGCTGCCAACGGCCCTCAAAACAAGAGCATGATAAAATGTATTATTTAATTCACTGAGTAAAACTTGTTACAATTGACCTTGAGAAAAATAAACTTTTCCAAAAATCTAAAAGATTTCATTTTCCAATGATTTACAGGTGAGTTGCATCAGGATGTCTGGAGGCCCCAGTACCCATATGTTGGATCAGACCAAGGGATCTTCTGGGAGGACAGGGATGTCAGGTTAGATTACATAAAGGCAGTGCTGGAGATATCTGAATTATGCACACACCAGAATTTAGAGGTATGGTATCTAGAAGATGAATTGATCAGCACTTGCCTCTTTGAAGAACTACATCAAGGCAATCAAACAGATGATGATGTAAAGCTCTTCTTTGACTGCATCTGTGAAGCTATAACAGTGATCCAGGGGGCACATTTTAGAAACCCCCCTTGCTCACCTTTTCTTAGACACTGCATACAGGCATCTCCAATGGGACAGAACCTCGTCTCAGAAATAAATAAGCATATTGAGGGCTACCTCTCTTATCAATATCAAAGCACATTGAACCAGCTAGTTGGCATCGATCTTAAAGATAGCACTTGGATGAACCTTCGGTCAGAAAATGGAGAGGTTGTTGTGGATATCTGGGAGCTCATACTAGATGAACTACTGGAAGATGCCATGCCGCTTATGACCTGTGGACTTGAAGCTTAATTGCCTAACCATGACCAGACAGATGTGTGCTTTGCTGATTTGAGTATTGGCTAACTTATAACATGCTTGGGAATGTAGAGCCAGCAAGACTTTCGTCTTTTTTCTTATGACAAAAGTATAGTGTTAGTGTGCAGATGATGCTCTTTGTGCCTTGTGTGATGTGTGCATAGCTACATATGGATGTAACTTGAATCAGGTATGTAACATAACGAAAGCATATGATTTTCAGTAAAGTATAAGTTCAGAGCACCAGCATATTATCTGTTCCATTTCCTTTAGGCACTATAATATGTCCACAATTCTAAACCCATAACATCGTAGCATAGCACATAATACAACTGTAAACTTGGCTAGTACAAATAGCATCGTAGCTAGTACTATTACATTACCCTTAAGCGACATATATCCAAATTTGGGGCTAACCATAAACACATTAACATACACATAGCATAGCACATACTACTTCAACTGTAGTTAAACCTAGCTAGCTAGCAGGCCAAACCAATCAAGGATTACTCATCGATGGAGATTGGAGAATCAGTTTTAGAGCCTCCTGATCTCACCACCCCATGTCTTGCAAACACCAGGGCGTACCCTCCTCCTTCCCACATTAGGCACCCTTCTCCATTCCTCTTCCTCCTCATCGTCGGTAACCTCCATCGATACGTAGCCCTTCTCCCGGAGCTGCTCCTGGAACGCGGCGACCATGTCGGTCTGCGCCTTCGCCAGCAAGTCCATGTCGTCGAGCCCCCGGTACTTCTCCAGCGAGGAGGAGCCGCCGCCGTCGGCGAAGAACTGCTCGCGGTTTTGTACGAGCGCGGTCTGCAGGAACTTCAACCACTTCTCGTGCAGCGGGGACAGAGGCTGCCCATCCTCGATCTTCATGAAGGATTCCAGGTAAGATTTCTGAATGATTACCCTCTTCGTCTTCTTCGCCGCTTGTGTGAACGCCGGCGCTGGCTCTTCTGGCGTAGCCTCCGGCGTCGGCGCCTTCTAGGATGAGGAAGAGGAGCTCGCCACCACCTTCCCGGCGATGAACTCACGGGGCGGAAAGGATTTGACGAGGCGGAGGGCGGGAGGTGGCCTGGTGACGGCGACATAGTGGACAAACGGGTGGTCGGCGACAGGCGCTGGCGCAAAGTCCATCGTGCCGCTCACCTCCGACTCCTCGACCCCGGCGTCTTCCATGGCGGCGAGTAGCAGGGACCGAAGCGAAGCGAGCGTGGATATGCGAGTGCGGAGATGGACACGGTCGTCGGAGAGGAACTCGGGGGCTCGGGGCGGTCTGGCGAGGTGACAGTTTCTTTGGGAGGAGTGGCGAGGGAGAAGAAACCGTGCAGCAAAGATCGCTAGCAACAACCGCCTCCGTCCCTTGTTGAAAGAGTTTTTTTTTTAAGAATACGCGCTCCATTTCCCAAATTTTAAATTTTCCAAAACAAACACGATTTATATTATACACCCCCCAAAATGGGCACCTTCTTTTTAAAATGGAGCGAGTACAAAATTGATATTGTTGCAGCCGACAAGTTTGAAAGATATATCAAATGGCTAGGCTTAGCTCTATGCATAATAAGAGTAAAAGACTCCTTAAACATGCTAAAACATCTGTCCAAACTGATAACCTCATTGTCAAAGATGATCTTATTCCTGTGATCCCATAAACTCCAGCAGCCAACAATTAGCACTTCCTTTATACAGATAAATTTTAGCCTCTATTCCCCCTCAATCAACATATTAATGACCTCCATTCTGGTGTCCCAATCCAGATTCAATTTCTCCCAGAAAGATTGACTAAATTCACAGTCAAAGAATAGATGGATCAGTTCCTCTCTATGACCCATTGTGCATAAGACACAATCAGTGTTTTCCACATAAAAGCTCTTCATTGCAATAAGATCCTTTGTATACGATTAACATGGGATACAAGATTTAGTACATGATCATGTAACAACATGAGACTATACTAGCACGATTATTAGTTGGACATCTCGGGCCAGAAAAGAGAGTATACGATTAACATGGGCAGACTCCCTCCGGTTTTCTATATAAGGCCATTTTCTCAGTTCCTTGGTGCCCAGAAAAGAAGACAACTATTAAATATAGCTGATTAAGTTTCAGAGAAACCTCTCATGTTTCGTGCTAATTAAACATGTTGTATGTAATGACTTTTTCTCCATGGTTGCATACAACATTCGCATTATCCCCCGCACGCCAGATTTCACATTTTGTCGAGTATAAATCTCAACACATATCCATTTTGTCAATAGCTACAGTCGGCAAAGAGGTGAAAAAATGTTTTTCGTTTCATTCTGCATGATCCCTGCAGTTCAACTATACACACTGCAAGGTTACAAGACCATTCACATACATACAAGATCACAAAGATGATTCACCTATCATAGAGATCATCACAAGATTATATAAATCATATAGTTTTCACAAGTTCATCACATAGTTTAGATATAGTTCACACAAGATCATCCTACATTCCTACTACATATTGCAGATCCATTGAAGAAGGTCAACGATGAAATTTGTAGATGGCATCCGCCATGCAAACCTATACAATGAAGTTTTCAAAGTTCGGAATATGTTCAATGTTTTGGGTGAGGTACAATTGAAGTAAAAGGCCACACCTGCGTTCGTGTTTTGGGCGGTGTCCACCAAGCACGATCGTCGATACTCGATGTGATGACGAGATATCATATGGTATATCCTCCAACTTTTTTTTGTGAGTATATTTGTTTGAAGGTTGTGTCATAATAGCCTGCTAACACGTATGAATATAAAGAGAAAGGGTGTGGAGCTAGACACTCGGTGTCTGATGTGCGTCAGATTTGACGAGGACAATGGCCATTTGTTCCCAAAATGCAAATTGGTGAAGCCAGTGTGGCGTAGTTTTTTTGGTTGAGGATGTGCGACTGTCACTCCTTGTCGCCTCTTTTCCAATGGTCATGTTCGAGATGATTCATGATCAGGAAAATGAAAGGCGTGACCTGATCCTCACTCTGCTTTGGGACTGGTGGACAGTCCGCACTAAGAAAAATGCAGAAGGGAAGGATCGCAGGACCGAGGAAAGTTGTCATAAAGTTCAAAGACATATCCTGGATTTTGGTTATAACAGACTAGCACCCAACCACGGTACGTCAATCAGCGTTCCTCAACCCCGTCAGCAAAAATCTTGGTTGAAACCACCTGAAAATTTGTTAAGGTAAACTTTGATGCTGCTTTTCTTCAGAGCTCCCGTGAAGGAGACTGGGACCTTATAAAAAATGAAATTTCATAGGCACTAGCACCCATGAATTTTTGATATAGTAGACCGGAAGAGACACCAGAAATCCACTCCCGACCGGATTTGAACTCTGGGCACAGGGGTGTGACACTGCTACCCTTGCCAATAGCCCACTGCCAAGTTCTCAGCCTGGGACCTTTGTAGCACAGATGGACCCTCGGCCAATTTGTAGCAGCAGCAGGAAAATTACTCAACGTCCAGCATGCCCTACACAAGTTGAGGCAGATGCTGCAGAGGGAGAAGCAGCTATTGGATTGCACCGAGTGGTTTGTGAGTCTGACTCACAAACTTTGGTGTCCGCTCTTCAGTCAAAAAAATTATGAGCTGGCAAATATTGGTGTTCTGCCAAAAGAAGTGCGAAGCGTTTGTATCGGCTCACCGCTCACCTCACTCCCTTGTCCAATTCGGCATGCATGCTGAAATTGCTTGTACGTACGTACGTCCCAGAATTTGTATCTGGTTTAGTTGCCAGCGATTTTGAGTAATGGGAAATCTATTTTCACGTACGTCCTCCAACTTTGCTTCCTAACGCATGAAATCTTGGTCTATCTTATTCGAATCACGAGCCCATGTTCCATTGATCCCACGTATCGTATCAAGAAGAGCGAAATTCTCTACGATGAGCCTGTGCGCACCTGGAACCGAACGAGAGATGTTCCCCCTTGCAATCTTTTTGATTCTTTTCACGTGCTCCAAGATTGCAATTCTGTGATCCATCCCTTTGAAGGAACCCGTTATGTGACTTCGGAGCAACAGGATCTTTGATTCTACTCCAAAGGATCACATACTATTATTCACCTACTTGTTCGTCTGCAGACAGCAGCTGCACCACGGTCATGGTCGGCCAGATGCACCTGGGATTCTCGCATCAGCCATACGCATGGAGCATGACCACTTGTTGTGATTCTGAAAGAAAAAAAAACAAGACCACTTGTCACTATGAATCTTAGACAGGAGGAAGGAATCACAACGAGATATTCAGATACGCGGGCTCGATCGCTGCCATGACAGCCTCTATCCCTATAAATAACACTCGCCGGCGAGCAGGGAGAGCATCTGCCCATCTCTCCCACAGCCACGGCCGGAGCCACAGTCAGTCACCACGCCAAACGAGATTCCCTCCCCGCATTCCCATCTTCCTTCCCATGGGCTCCCTCGGAAGCACCACCTGCGCCGGCGGCGGCAAGAAGAGCTAGCCGGGCTCCGGTGGAGAGCGTGGACGCGGAGGCGGCGTGCGCGCTGCTGGTTTCCGAGCAGTACGGGTACGTGGACGTGCGGATGTGGGAGGACTTCCACAAGGGCCACGTCGCCGGCGCGCGCAACGTGCCCTACTACCTCTCCGTCACGCCGCATGGCAGGCCGGAGCGGAACGAGCTCTTCGTGGAGCAGGTCGCCGCGCTCCACGGGGAGGAGGACCCCATCGTCGTCGGCTGCCGGTCCGGAGCGCGGTCCAGGCTCGCCGCCGCCGACCTCGTCGACGCCGTACGTATTGCATTGTCGTCAGAGTTATTGCTGCCGGTTGGTCACACCAGGATTGAAATGCAATGTTTGATTGAGATGTTGATTTGGATTTTTTGGTGCAGGGTTTCAAGAACGTCAAGAACCTGCGAGGTGGCTACCTCTCCTTGCTGAAGAGTGTCAATTAATCAGCACACCATGCCCGGTGCCATTGACGATCGATTGTAAGGAATATAAGTAGTGAGTTCAATTCAGGGATCTATCTGTCGTCTATGTTGTGGATCATCCATCCTATCAGCAAAAAATTAGGAATCCCTAATGGGGATCATCCATCGTCTTTCAGTTTTCTTTCCTTCCCCTTGCGGGGCTGTATGTAACTGGATCGAGTGTTAATGGAAAATGGTTCGGTAGACTGCTAAAAAAGAAGAAGATGCGCAGCAAGTAGAACGAGTCCTTTGCCTGTTGAGCCAGCTTATGTTGGGTACATGTACTCAGGTTGCAAAAGATTGAATTTGCCATTACAGCCAGTGGTTCAGGAAAGTTCCTCTCAAACAACAAAGTGAATATTAAGATCAATTTATTAAACAACAAAGTGAATATTAAGTATCTCAACAATCTTTGTTAGGTTCACACACACAACATGAAAAATTTATGATGGTGAAGCAACCCTCACCCATGCATTATAGTGGGAAAAAATAGATTAACTTTGTCCAAGACCTTGGTGTGTGCTCCAATAAATTTGTGCTGGTGGGGCGTACTCCCTCCGTTTAGGTGTATAAGGCCCCTCACCAAAATCTATTTGTTCAGAATCAAACTCAAAATAAGGCCACAAAGCATTAATTAGTCAAATTACTCTCTCATCTCGACGCTTTCTCTCCCCTCCCGAAATTACTCATGCGCAACAAATTGATGCGGAAACGCCAGCATGCAGTGTGAACACTTTCTGGTTTTGCTGTGTGAACACATTCTACGCACACATGCATAAACTACTCCTTGCTCCGGCTGATTGGTCCGTTCGCTAATCACTCCTTGTTCCAACAGCAGATCGTGGCAACCAATTGTTTGACGCCTTGGTCGCGCTGCACAACAGGAGGGGCGTTATACACCTAAATGAAGGGAGTACTTGTGGGCAGAACAAGATTTACTGAACAAATTTGCACTCGAACACTTGTAGTGTCAAGTTGTTAATGTGTTTCAGCCCATGTGAGTATGTGACAGGCCCATATGTATATGTAGCCCATTATAAAACTGTGTAAATTTCAAAGGCATGACAAAAACTATAATTTCACATGCCTAAAGCAGAGAGAGATGAATACCAACTAATAGGTTTGAGCTCTTGATGTCTTATAAATATCAAGCACACATATAGAGCGGGTACATATCACACACATAGTACGTGCTCGTGATTTTTTGCATTTCCACGCGTGTATCTTGTGAGTACATACAGAAGTTTAGTATGCACATACAAAATTTCATCAATATATCTTTTCAAACTCTGGTAAACATGAAAAATGGACTTATATTAGAGTTTTTGTTTTGCCTTTTGGAACCATAACTTTATCATTTATTGTACTCCCTCCTTCTCGGTTTATACTGCGCGTTTGAGGATTCTCTGGGACCAAGATGCAGCGTGATTGGTTTTGGTTTAGTTTGGAAAGAGCTGATAATTAGCTTCTGTTGTTAGCCACAACCCATAATAACTGGTGAAAATCGTAGTTACTGAAGAGTCCTCGTGCATGCATAGGTGTAGATAGAAAGGAAAGACCCCACACACCATGCATGCAGATTTGCCAAACCTGTTCACACGATCTGCATTCAGTTTTTCTGCCCCGCTCACACATGCGGAAGGAAAGAAAGGGAGAAAGTTGAGCGGAGTAGTACACGGTAATTAATTGCGCAATTAAGTTAAACACGCCTTAATTCTCTCCTTGGTGGAAATGCTCGAAGTGCGCACAGTAAACTGAGAAGGAGGGAGTAGCGTACAAATGAACATAGTACTGTTTCATTAAGGGAAGTTCCACACATATTTCGAAGACAATCATAGCAAAAATATTTGTTTTTAAACTTGTAAAAATATTTTTATAGAAAATACCGGCCGGGTCAGGCTATCACTGGTCCTTGTAGGATTTGAGTTGCTGAAGGAACTCCGTGATGTACCTCTCATGGATTGCAGTGTCAGTGACAATCTTTTGCATCTTCTTGGCATTGGCCGCAAAGATAACTCTACCTGGTTCCTCCACGACGACGGCGCGAACCGTGGAAGCGATGCCATCTCGGTCGAAAGACGATCCATCCTTCCCGTTCCTTGGCACCGGCATTCCAACCTTCTTCCCCTCCATGAACCGAGCAACGTTCCGCTGGTCACTGAAGAATGGCAGCATGATGAGGGGATGCCCATACTGCATCCCCTCGATGACGGAGCTTGGCCCGCTATGCGTGAGGAACGCGCACACGGAGCCGTGCGCTAGGATCCTGGTCTGCGGGGCCATCCCCATTGCCACCAGGCCTCGGCCCTCCGTGCGCTCCCGGAAGCCAGGAGGAAGGATGTCCTGGTCGTCGCCGCCAATCTTCCTGAGAGCCCAGATGAAGGGCGTCCCGGCGAGCTCCAGGCCCATGGCGAGCTCGTGCACTAGCTCGGTGGTCAGCGGCGCCTCGCTGCCCAGCGCGACGTAGACGACGGAGTTTGCCGGGTGTCGGTCGAGCCATGCCACGAGGTCGTCGCCTCCGAGGTTAGCCCTGAGAGGAGGCGGCAGGAGCCCCACGGGTGCGAATGGCTTGTCGCCGAATATGGCGGGGAGGAGAGGCACGCCTTCCGGGTCGAACTCCAGGCAGCACCGCTGGGCGACGACCTTGCAGCTCTGGTAGGACAGCATGAACCGCTGGGGCACCGTCGCCCCTTGCTCTGGGTGCACGTCCGGAGACACGAGCGGCACCCCCCATAGCGCGGTGGACGCGGAGTCGAAGACGAGGAACATGGCGGACGGCACGCCTCGGTCGGCGGCGGCGGCTCCTGCTAGGTACTGGAAGCTGTCGAAGACGAGCCAGTCTGGCTTGTGGTCGTCGAGGAAGGCGCAGAACGGCCCGGCGGCGAGCTTGTCGGACGCCTTCTGCAGTAGGAGCTCGGTGTTGCCGGGCGGGAGGTCGGTGCTGGCCTCGGCTCCCTCGGGGAGGCCGTCGACGCGGGGCAGCGGGAGGGCGACCATATGGACGTCGACGACCGGCGGGAGGCGGCTGATGTTGCGCGGCGTGGAGACGAATGAGACGCGGTGGCCGCGAGCTGCCAGGCGCTCCGCGAGCTCGAGGAAGGGGATCATGTGGCCGAATGCGAGCCACGGGAAGAGGACGATGTGCATCGGCGAGTCGGCGTCGGCGTCGTCGGCGGCCATCCTGATGGATCGACGCCGATCGAGTCGGTTTGTGCAGCGGTGCTACTTCCGATAGCTCTGTGGAGTACTGTTTTTGCGTAGTGCCATACTCTATATTCTCCGCGCTGAGCTAGCTATATATAATGGGCCGGAGTGTGCATGATGAAGAAAAAAGCGCGCGGAAAGTAAAATGTGGCCACAATTTGATCCTGGTAGCGTGGAGCGGCGTGCGCCGCGAGTGGCACCTACAACATCATAAAGTAGTCTAGATCGAGACATGCCACCATACTTGGGACCAGACAGGACGTTCATCGGGATTGAAGTAAGCCTCCTCACGCTCCTATATTGAGGATCCTTGAAATGTAATTATGTAGTACAAGGAGGTGGTTTTATTGTCACATTACAGTTTACAAGGAATAAACTAAATCTCCACTAATATTAAAAGAGCGAGTCAGGCAGATCCAAGCAATTCGAGCCGTATATGCAGACGATCTAACGACCGAAAATCCACCCGTGATTGACAAACGCGTTTAACAAAACCGTCGTTGAATAAAAAAGACCCCGTCAAAAAACTATCATCCCCTCGCCGCCCCACCCCTACCGCTGGGAAGAAATTCAGTCGCAGCCTGGAAGTTGCCGGCAGCAAATCGAGGCGGACGGTGGCGCCATACACGGAGGTCACAAGCGACACGGCGCCCTGCACGTTGGCCACGATCGACGCCGCTACCTGCAAGGCAGCGACAAGCGACACGGCGCCCTGCACGCCGGCCACGAGCAAGGCGGCGACCTGCACGCCGGCCACGAGCCATCTGACGCGTCGTCGCTGCTCTACAGCCGAACTCCGGGAACCGTTGCCGTGCCTCCCTGAACTTCCCTGCAACCGCCACACTTTCTTCAGGTTTGCCCCGTACAACTGTATTTGTTCTGACATAATCTGACAGGCAATTTAGACTAAATACAACTGCACTTTCGTAATCAGACGAGGGCTGTTACGATTTGCTTCTCCTGGTCCTTTTTCTTTGTGCTAATGTACTTCGTCTTTGATTCAAACACTAGTAGAAAACAGGCTAAAGGACCAAACTCCAAAACCCCATTTGTCCCGGTCGTACTGCAAACCGGGACAGATGGGGCATAAAACCCGCCGAGCGCTCCAGGCGACACCCATTTGTCCCGGTTCCGGCCACGAACCGGGACAAATGAGGTAGCACCCGCTGAGCGCTTCAGGTGACACCCATTTGTCCCGGTTCCAGTCACGAACCGGGACAAATGTCATGGTTTCAGTTACGCGCGCGCGGAAGCCGAGCCAGCGCCGCGTTTTTTCGACGCGCACGGAAGACGAGCGGAAATACGGCGCCGCCGGCGATTCCTCTGCCCTCCGGCGATTAATTCCTCTGCTCTCCGCCGGCGATTCATCTTCCTCTCCGGCGCTATAAAATGCACTGCACAGTACGACTCCTCCACACACCATCTCTCCGGCTCCTTCACACACCATCTCTCCTCTCTTTTCTCCGGTCCTATGGAGCCACTTGCACGTCCACCTCGGTCCGAGTTGTACTACTACAAGAAGGAAGGCATGTGGTTCAAGGTGTGGGTCACCCTTCGTGCATGGCGCGTGGAGAAGTGGATCCGCGACGTGAAGAACTACTTCCTCGACGCCGCTCCGATCAAAGCCGTTGGACTCGATTGCGAGTTCACCGGCCCTCGACGGAAGGATACTCCGCAGTGCGTCGCCGTCCTTCAACTCTCGGTGGCGACCGAGACTCTTGTCTTCCAAATTTGCAAATCTGATCGGGTGCCACAGGTCCTCGTGGATTTCTTAGGTGATGAGACAATCAAATTCTACGGTGTGGCAATCCATAATGACATGAAGATGCTAGCCTACTACGGAATTATTATTCGGTCCGCGGTCGACCTGTAGAGGGATCGCCGAAACCCTACCGGCAATTTTACTCCTAGTCTATATGCTCTCTCTAATGCGGTCATTGGGACAAATCTTGAGAAGAAGAAGAAATACAAGAAGAAGAAGAACACGGACTACGACAAGGAAGACACGTTAGAAGAAGACCTAATTTTCGGATGGGGCAACGTTCCATTGAGCTACGATCAAGTCGTATATGCTGCTTTAGACGCTCGCCTTGGCTTCGAGATTGCACGGAAGTGGGATAGTCTACGCGGCTATAATACGGAGTATGATCATCTTAATGTCGTTGATGAGAAGACTATCTATGTATTCTGTTACGCAAAAATTTTGTGTGCGCGTGTTCTCTTGTATTGACCAAAATATATCTAAAGTTTGCAAAAGTTATTTAAAACAGAGAACAGAAAATTGTTTTATATTAGTTAGTCAAATTCAAACATTTTTCATATTCATAGTTTTTCCAAAATCGAAAGTTTGCAAAAGTTATTTAAAACAGAAAACAGAAAAAGAAAATAAAAAAAATGAAAAAAGCTCCATCTGTCTCGGTTTCAGTCACAAACCGGGACAAATGGGCCTCCTTGTTGTCCCGGTTTGTGACTGAAACCGGGAACAATAGGGGGGTGCCTATATATACTGATCAGCAGCCCCCTCCCAAAACCATTGGAGGCATTTTTTTTTTGAAATGGAAGGAGGGGGTGTGTGCTAGTCTGTTTTTTTGTATGCATGCAAGGTGTTTGATGAAATGCCCGAGAGAGTTCACGAAATGATTTGATGTACACTTAAAGAAGTTTATTCTTCTTTTCGATCAAGGTTAATTTTTCTCTCATTTCATTTGTAATTAATTGATATCGTGCATGTTCAGTGTTTATTTGTCGATGTTCTGTAATGGTTATTGATGTAGTTCATTATATAATGCAGATGGACCGACAATGGATGTATGGTGACCGACGCACTGCCGAGTACATGATAGGTTTGAGGAAATTTCTAGAGAAAGCCCAGGCCCACAGTACCAATGGTTTCATGTGTTGTCCATGTGTCAACTGTCAGAATAAGACAGATCACCCAAACGTGAGAACCCTTCAAAGTCATCTTATTCGGCATGGTTTCATGCCCAGCTATAATTGTTGGACGAAGCACGGAGAAAAAGGTGTTATGATGGAAGACAATGAAGAAGAGGAAGATGATGACAACTATCCTATGTTCCCGGAGTACGGAGATTCTGCAACGGGGGAAGCTGAAGCTGAAGAGGCACCAGATGAGCCTACTGACGATCTTGGTAGGGCCATTGCTGATGCAAAGAGAGAGTGCGGAACTGAAAAGGAGAGGTTGAAGTTCGACCAGATGTTAGAGGATCACAAGAAATTGTTGTATCCAAGTTGCGAAGATGGTCAGAAAAAGCTGGGTACCACACTGGAATTACTGTAGTGGAAGGCAGAGTGTGGTGTGACTGACAAGAGATTTGGAAAGTTGCTGCAGATAATTAGGAAGATGCTTCCAAAGGTCAACGAGTTGCCCGACAGCACGTACGAAGCAAAGAAGGTTGTGTGCCCTCTAGGATTAGACGTGCATAATATACATGCCTGCCCTAATGACTGCATCCTCTACCGCGGTGAGTATGAGAATTTGGATGCATGTCCAGTATGCACTGCATTGCGGTATAAGATCAGACGAGATGACCCTGGTGAAGTTGAGGGTGAGCGTCCCCGGAAGAGGGTTCCTGCCAAGGTGATGTGGTATGCTCCTATAATACCACGGTTGAAACGCCTGTTCGCGAATAAAGAGCATGCCAAGTTGTTGCGATGACACAAAGAGGACCGTAAGAAAGACGCGATGTGTAGACACCCCGCTGATGGGTCGCAGTGGATAAAAATTGAGAGAGAGTTCCCGGAATTTGAAGATGACGCAAGGAACTTAAGGTTTGGTCTAAGTACAGACGGTTTCAATCCGTTTGGGGAGCAGAGCAGCAGTCATAGCACATGGCCTGTGACTCTATGTATTTATAACCTTCCTCCTTGGTTGTGCATGAAGCGAAACTTCATTATGATGCCATTGCTCATCCAAGGCCCGAAGCAACCCGGCGAAGACCTTGATGTGTACCTCAGGACATTATTTGAAGCTTTTACAGTTGTGGCGGGAAGAAGGTGTACGGGTGTGGGATGAGCACAAACATGAGGAATTTGACCTACGAGCTCTGCTTTTTGTAACAATTAACGATTGGCCTGCTCTTGCTAACCTCTCAGGGCAGTCGACCAAGGGGTATAATGCATGCACACACTGTTTGGGTGAGACTGAATGTTTATATTTGGATAAATGTAAGAAGTGTGTGTATCTGGGGCATCGTCGATTTCTTCCGATCAGGCATACCGCAAGGAAGAAAGGCAAACATTTTAAAGGTGAGGCTGATCACAGTAGGAGGCCTGTCAACCGTACTGGTGAAGAAATATTTGATATGGTCAAGGATCTAAAAGTAATCTTTAGAAAGGGTCTTGGAGGACAACAGGTTCCGAAAGACGCTAACGGGCACGCACCCATGTGGAAGAAAAAATCTATATTTTGGGAGCTACCATATTGGAAGGTCCTAGAGGTTAGATCTGCTATCGACGTGATGCACGTGACGAAGAATGTTTGCGTGAACCTGCTAGGCTACTTGGGCGTGTACGGGAAAAAAAAGATACAGAGGAAGCACGGGAGGACCAGAAACGTGTGAAAGAACGAGACGGCCTAAGTCCCGAACACTACGAAGGTCCTGCCAGCTACGCTCTTACCAAACAAGAGAAAGTAATATTCTTTGAATGCCTGAGCAGTATCAAGGTCACGACTGGGTTCTCGTCGAATATAAAGAGGATAGTAAATGTGAGACTCCAAAAATTTCATAACCTAAAGTCTCATGATTGCCACGTGATTATGACGCAATTGCTTCCGATTGCACTGAGGGGGCTACTACCGGAAAATGTTCGAGTACCCATTGTGAAGCTTTGTGCATTCCTCAATGCAATATCTCAAAAGGTAATCGATCCGGCGATTCTACCAGGGTTGCAAAATGATGTGGTCCAGTGTCTTGTCAGTTTTGAGTTGGTGTTCCCTCCATCCTTCTTCGATGTTATGACGCATCTCCTGGTTCACCTAGTCGAAGAGATTCAAGTTCTCGGTCCTGTATTTCTGCACAATATGTTCCCATTTGAGAGGTTCATGGCAGTCTTAAAGAAATATGTGCATAACCGTGCTAGGCCAGAAGGAAGCATCTCCAACGGCTACGGTAACGAGGAGGTCATTGAGTTCTGTGTTGACTTTATTCATGACCTTAAGCCGATAGGTGTTCCACAATCACGACATGAGGGTAGACTTAGTGGAAAAGGCACACTAGGAAAGAAAACAAAAAATTGTATAGATGGACATTCTTTCACTGAAGCACACTATACAGTTCTACA
Organism: Poa annua; assembly: GCA_026929855.1. Classification (NCBI taxonomy): domain Eukaryota; kingdom Viridiplantae; phylum Streptophyta; class Magnoliopsida; order Poales; family Poaceae; genus Poa; species Poa annua. The sequence goes on along the minus strand of CM049427.1, from coordinate 264,331,891 downwards.
AAGTTCTACCTTGGTGGCCCCGTATATCGATGAACACAAGAATTTTGTACGCTCTCTACACGCGGGGAAGTCTGACAACTGGATTGTACGTACACACATGACCACGTTCGGCGGTTGGTTGCGAGCACATCTTGAAAATAAAGACAAGGTTGATGAAGAGTTACACTTGTTGGCCAGGGCACCATCTACAACAATATGTACTTTCCAAGGGTACGAGATAAATGGAAATACATTTTACACGAGTGTCCAAGATAAAAAGAGCACGGACCAAAACAGTGGTGTTCGCATTGATGCAACAAACAACAATGGGCAGAAGAACACATATTATGGTTACATAGAGGAGATATGGGAACTTGACTATGGACCTTATTTTAAGATCCCTTTGTTTCGGTGCAAATGGGTCAATCTGAAAGGCGTGGTTGAGGTAGACAAGATGTACGGAATGACAACAGTGGATCTAAACAATCTTGCGTACAGAGACGAACCATTCGTGCTAGCCAATGATGTGGCTCGGGTTTTCTATGTGAAAGACATGTCTAGCAGACCAAAAAAATAAACATCCTGGGAGTGGAGGAGCCGAGGCGTCACATAGTTCTTTCAGGAAAAAGAAACATCGTGGGAGTGGAGGACAAGACAGACATGTCAGATGATTATAATAATTTTGATGAAATTCCGCCTTTCGTAGTGAACATTGACCCAATCATCAAGTTGATTGAAGAAGATGCTCCATGGTTCCGACGCAGAAGAACTGGCGGTGTTGTGTGATGGAGATGTTGCTGCGATATGTAATAATTAATATATTAAACTTTTGATATGAAGAAGATGCTCCATGTTTACCTGCATATCAAACGGATCCGTTGATAGAACAAAACACACGATTTCACCTGCATACAGCCCCACGGTGGCTCTTGATGAGTGCCTGCATATCAAATGCACCGTGGGGCGTATGCAGGGAATCCGAGTAATTTGTATATATTCCTCAGTAGATGAATTGAACTATTCTTTTGATAGAACAAAACACACGATTTCACCTGCATACAGCCCCACGGTGGCTCCTGAGTGCCTGCATATCAAATGCACCGTGGGGCGTATGCAGGGAATCCGAGTGATTTGTATACCACACACCACCCGGCTAGGCACTAGAAGGAGGAAACACTGAGTGCTCGCCTCGTCCGAGAGGGGGCTATATATAGGGTCACGGGCTCAACCAGTGGTACTGATAGTGTTGATCCAACAGCTCTCAAGTGCTCAAAAGAAGCACACCCCTGATCCAACGGCTAACAAGTGTTTCAAAGAAACACACGATCCGTGTGCTTCTTTAGTCCCGGTTTGAAACTGAAAGCGTTAATCGAACAGCTCAGAAGCAATCAAAAGAAACACACACCTGATCAAACGGCTTACAAGTGCTTGAAAGAAACACACGATCCGTGTTCTTCTTTAGTCCCAGTTTGGAAGTTAAAGTGTTGATCGAACAGCTCAGAATTCCAAAGTTTGCAAAAGTTATACAAATTCACATTCAAAATAGTTTTAAACTAATTAAAATAATGGTTATAGAAAAGAGAAAATGTTTTTGTATTAGTTAGTAAAATTCAAACACTTTTCATATTGAAAGTTTTTTCAAATTACAAAGTTTGCAAAAGTTATACAAATTCACATTCAAAATAGTTTTAAACTAATTAAAATAATGGTTATAGAAAAGAGAAAATGTTTTTGTATTAGTTAGTCAAATTCAAACACTTTTCATATTGAAAGTTTTTTCAAATTCCAAAGTTCACAAAAGTTATACAAATTCACATTCAAAATAGTTTTAAACTAATTAAAATAATGGTTATAGAAAAGAGAAAATGTTTTTGTATTAGTTAGTCAAATTCAAACACTTTTCATATTGAAAGTTTTTTCAAATTCCAAAGTTTGCAAAAGTTATACAAATTCACATTCAAAATAGTTTTAAACTTATTAAAATAATGGTTATAGAAAAGAGAAAATGTTTTTGTATTAGTTAGTTAAATTCAAACACTTTTCATATTGAAAGTTGTTTCAAATTCCAAAGTTATTTAAAACAGAAAACAGAAAATAGAAAAAGAAAAGAAAAAGAAAAAGAAAAAGAAAAAGAAAAAACCCCATCTATCCCGGGTGGTGGCACAGACCGTGACAGATGGGGTGCTATCTATCCCGGGTGGTGGCTCAGCCCGGGACAGATGGGGTGCTATTTGTCCCGGGTGGAGCCACGGCCCGGTACAGATGAGTGTTGCTATATAAGCAACACTTAGCCACGGGTGGTGGCTCAACCCGGAGCCATTCCCCTCTCCTCGCGAAGCGCTGCCCAAATTTCCCGTGAACCACCCTAGCCGCCGCCGCCTCCTTCTTCGACTCCGGCTGGGCCTCGCCGCCACCTTCCTCGCCTCCTTCTTCGACTAGGCGAGCCTCGCGCGTGCCCTGAACCCTAGCTCGTGCTCCCTTTTCTCTCTCTGCGCGCGCGTGCCACGAACCCTAGCCTCATATCTCCATCTTCGGCTCCGCGGCCGAGCGACTCCGGCGAGCGGCAACAGCGGCCTGGCGGCGCTCCGTTAGGGGTTTTGGGGGGCAAACGGACCGCGGTGTCGGGGGCTCGAGTATGGGAACAAATCCCGTAAGAAACGCGCTGATTTTGAACGAATTTGGGAGAGGATTTCGGCCGGATTTCTCGAACGACAGTTCAAGATGCAGTGATGTCATAGCTGACGTCACAAGTGAATTTCTTTTTCTGATTTTTCCATTTTATTCATATCTTTTGATTTAAATGTCCAAATGAAGTCAAACAAATTTCTAAAAATTTGTAAAATTATTATCTTTGTGTTAAACCAGTTGTGGGCATGTTTTGAATAATTTTGAAAATTAATATTTTGAAATATTCATAAAATGCAAAATTGCCCATTTAGGTCAACTTTGAGATTAGTTATTTAAATAATTCATTTTGGGTTAATAAAATAATTTTTGCTTTAATAGGTTATTTAAATAACATATTACAACTATTGGAAATGAAAAGAGAAAATGCAATGAAATCATTTTTAATTCAAAATATTTTGTGCACCAAAAGTTTTTATATTATCATAAATTATTTGAAAACTTCATAACATATCTTTAGAATAGATTTTACATTTAATTCTTTTCTTATATAGAATATATATTCATGAAAATCATTTTGTGTTTTGAAAATAAATGAAGATCATTTTAAGCTAATGAAATGTTCATTTGGATAATCCATTTATTATAAAATATATGAAGTTATTAAAGTTATTTAGTTGTATGACATATCGGTAAAGTTATTTAGATGTTGAGTTATTAAAATTATTTAAATGGATTGAAATCTCTTGCAGAAACTATGGACACCCATAGAAACCTTCAACAAGAAGAGGACATGTTCGGCATCATTCGCGAAGGTGATGAATTGGACCCCGGCAGAAACCATGAACAAGAAGAGGAACACTTAGACGATTTCACCGGGCAATTTCTGAACGAGTCCGGTGATGGACTGGAGGGGCATTAAGACGGAATAGACGTCACCGACAGTTCAGCTCACCGACAGTTCACCGACTCTACTGTTGGAAAGTCGGCCGCCGAGGTAGATATATGCCCTCAGGTTTTTGTCTCCGTTGAATAGATTTGTGTGTATACATATATTAACTATCACTTTTTCTTGTGTTTAGCTGTGGGCGGGCCATGAACCGGGACCAAGCAAAAAAGCAGCTGTGAAACGAGGCGGGCCACGAACCGGGACCAAAAAGCTCCAAGGGAAACAGAAGTACCACATCGACGCAATTAATGAAAAAAGAAAACCGATTGCTCCCGCTAACCACGCAAGGAAATTTGTAGCTCAGTGCGGAGTCATCGTTCGGAACAGACTATCCATCAGGGCTCAAGAATGGTATAAGCCAAAGGTGCCAAAAGAGGGGGTTATTTATGTCTCGAATGCAGACAAACAACTCCTTTGGGACGAGCTCATGCAGAATTTCACTTTACCGGAAGAGGAGGATGTAGAGGAGCCGGTTATAGAGAATCGATGCAAGGCCTGGACTTATATTGAGATGGGTGAATTGTTCCGCAGCTGGAAGAAAAGGCTAAACAAGTTCATAAAAGAAGGTAAAACTCCAGAATTTCTCGGAGTCTATGAAAAGATAAAAGATGAGTGGCCCGAATTTAAGGCGTACAAGCAATCGGAAGCCGCTAAGATAATGTCAGAGAGAAATAAGAAAAATGCAGACAAAAAGATATATCACCATAACATGGGGTCAGGTGGCTACCTGACGGCCCTGCCTAAGTTTCTGAAAATGGAGGAAGAGTTTTTGGCTAAAGGTATACAGATCGAGACATTTGACTGGCCAGACCGGCTTAAGGCTTGGTTCTATGGGCATGGTGGAAAGTTAGACCCTGAAACAGGTGACTATCTTTTTACCAAGGAGCACGGACCTGACCCTATTGAAGCTCTCAGAGAGGTATGGAAGGAGGTCAAGGAAGGCAGGTTCCACCCTAACAGAGAGAAGGACGAGCTATCGCGAGCCCTTAAGAATCCCGAACACAGTGGACGAACAAGAGGAACCGTCGGCTCCGTACCGTGGATACTTGGGTTTCCCAAAGATGTTGGCCCTTACAGAAGCCGATCGAGAAAGAAGAAAGAGATTGCCGACCGGGCCCAGTGGATGGAAAATAAATTACTAGAGCATGAGAAGGAGATAGCAGAGCTGAAGGCAGCGCAGACTCGACGGATGCCCTGCGAATCTGAGACGCCCGAAGATCCTTCTCCTGATCCAAAATCAATGCGGAGAAGCAGCGTGGCTTCGATGGAGCTCGATCGCCACAATGATATGTAGGGTCCTCGTCACCCCGTGGATAATATCGTGCAGCGGGAACTTTGCGACCTACATGTGCCATGCTTGAACATAACCGTGAAGGTGGCGCACGACTTTGCCCTACCGCGTAGACCAAATGGAACTTACCATTGTCGCCCTATTCCAGATGGCTATGCTGTTGTCGGGGTTGATGAGCTTATCAAGACATATGAGGGAATTAAGCTGGACTTCCCTACGGGTGAAGACGAGGTTGAGTTGAGATTTTCCCTCAAGAGTACCTGCTTATGGAAAAAAGAATACATCGTGTTCCCACACATGCAGCAAAATCGCCCTCCCAGTCCACAAGCCAGTCCACATAACTACAACAACGACAACCAATGCGCTAGTCCAGACACCCCCCACAACGACAACCAAGGCGCTAGTCCATCTCCGCCGTCGCGTGAGCGTACTCCGCCGCGTGAGCGTACTCCGCCGTGTCAACGGACTCCATCGCCTCCGCAAAAGAAGCGGAAGTGCACCGCTGCGTCGACTAGTACTCAGAAAAGCGAAACGGGGAAGTCTCGCTTTGTGAACTCTCGCAAAGATGTCGATACATGGGTCGAGGAGATCCAGGCTTCCCAGAAAAAGAAGGCAAAAAAGATGTCTTTGCCTGTTCCGGTTTATTCTTCGGATGCGATACGGTGGGCCATAAAATTTCTTACGCATCCGTCGCAATATGAACTAACTGGACAATGACTACACACGCGTTTTGGTGCGTACATCTAGGAGAGTGCGGGAAGAACAAAAATCTGCTGCCACCCAGAAGAGAGATGTTCCACAGCTCGGAATGCAGGCGGGACAATCGGCCCCTCCACTCATATTGGCGCCTTACAACCGGAACCCGGTCGATGATGTACTTTCGCAGCAAGCTAGAGATATGGGTATAACTCTGGCAGAGCTTAAGACATTGCAATCTGGCGAGAGTGTCACCATACATGAGGTGGTGCGGACATATGTGAGAGGAGAAGATCTTGTCGACCCTACAATGGTGCGCACTCTACCAGGTAGGTTGCACCAACTAAATGCATGGTACTTGCGTACCACGAAAAGTCAAGACGGAGACTGGCTCTATGGGAAAATTCCAAAGGATTTTTTTGGTCCAGGTGATGATGAGGTTCAAATTGAGTATTGCGAATTATGGCAGTTATTCAATTTTGACGCGCTCGACAAATCTATCATCAGTGCCTTTTGCATGTAAGTAATTAAATTATGTATATATGTCAGTAATTCTCTAGCTCCACTTATTTTTCATTGCTTGTAATTATCCTTATCACTATATTACTTTTGTACTCTATTATGCAGGCTGAAAATTATACAATCTCGAAAGCTGGGACTCAATCGCAAGATTGGATTCATTGACCCTAATCGAGTTCATCATCATGGTTTGTTACATTACCCAGATCAAACGGAGGAGCTTTTGCTTACTTATTTGATGGCGCAACATTACAAAAGCACCATACTTTTCCCGTTCAACTTCGAGTGAGTTGTTTACTTTCTTATACATACTCGATGTTAATTAAGTATATGTAATTGATGATTTAGCTATTAACAAATATAAACATATGGCAGATTTCACTGGGTATTATTTGAGATTGATGTTGAAAAGGCAATCGTTGATGTCTTGGACCCATTATCGAAACCTGAAGAAAAGTTCGACGACACGAAACAGATGCTCCAGAGGTAATTTCGTTCATTATCACAATCGACCTCGTCTTTTCTAATAATATATAGTAATTAGTTAACTTCTTTACTAATTTTTCATACCGTAAACTTCAGGGTTTGGAACAAGTTCACCGGTTTCCACAAGGATGTCGGTATAGCTAAGAACCTCACTTTTAAATGGCGAGAGGTAAGACGTACTAGCTAGGTTCCACATACGCATATTCTTAATTTCAGTCTCACAATACCATTTTTTCAATATTTTTGATTATTTTTTATTGATTTCTTATCTTATTCTATCATAAAGTGCGCGAAACAGCAACAAGGCACCAATTTGTGTGGATTCTATGTCTGCGAGTTCATCCGAATTCACTTCAATGAGAGTGTAGACTGGAATAGGGTATGTTAACAATTCATTCAAACTTGTTCACTTTTCAAATTGAATTATTTTCATAATGCTTGATATATTGGTGTTGATCTCTCCTTTTTAGTTTGAGACGATCCGGAACAGGCTTGATGCAAAAGACCGCCTACTACCAATTGCGAAGGAAATTGCGGGCTTTCTGCTTGACTATGTCATAAAGCCAGGCGCAAAATGCAGTATAATCCGGCCGCCAAAAAAGACCATCCCGAGGAAAAATAGGATCTAATGCTTCTCTGTCATGTAATGATCTCTGTTTGTAAATATTTAGACATGATCTTCCGGTTGTAAATATTTGTTTGGGAGAACTCGTGTACTAGTAGTATTCATGACTATATCCCGAGGAAAAAATCGTGTATTCATGATATATATTACATAGTAACGTATAATATGCAACTCGATCTTGTTTGAAATGAAACATAAATGAAAAAACACAAACACAAAAGAATCAGTAACATAAATAGAAAACATAAACAAAAATAGAAAACAGGAAACAAAATAAAAGAAACAAAAAATAACATATATACTGTCCCGGTTCGTATTACGAACCGGGACAAATGAGTGGCTGTCAGAGGCTGTCTGGTTTGGCCACGTGACCCCCCTACTGGTCCCGGGCCGTGGCGTGCCCGGGACAAATAGGGGAGGCTATTTGTCCCGAACACGCTGTCCCGGACGCGTGACCGGGACAAAAAGCCCTCCCGGCCCGGGACCAGTGGCCTGTTTTGCTCTAGTGAAATATGTACTTCAGTTTCTTTTTTTTACAAAATATAAATTGTTTTAGCAGTTGTCCACACTCACATGTATATAAATGTATCAAAACATATTTTTAGTATCTATGTTTATTTATTTTAATGTGTATCTAAACAACATGTGAAACATATAAAACATCTTATATTAAAAAAAACGAAGCGAGTATAACACCGACACAAATATGCACCCATTGTTATGGATGGCTGCTGTGAGGAGTTTCTTCTCCTGGAATGTGTGATGATAGACACAGGAACACGACGATTTGTTTTGCGGCAGTGTTGGTACTCCAAGGACAGGATGCAAATGAAGTAGTCGAGGTTGCGAAATCTTGAAAAAAAGGTTGTGTGCGTCAGGGGCATGTCAGCATTATTCCCTCCTTGAAAACTAAGCCATCGCCGGCTTACAGTTACCTGAAACACATCATACAACAACACAAAAAAAGGTGCAAAATATAAACTACCTTTGGTCCAGAATTAGTGTTTCACCTCTGGACATTTTTCGTACTACTGCAGTACTCTTTTTACGATAGTTAAAGTGGACCGGAGAGAGTATATCGTTGCAAAACGTTAGCTCACGAGGGTCAGACAACATATTTTATATGCCACTAAATAGTTTTTATATGGGAATTATTTCACGGCTTAGCCCGCGCTTGAATGTTGGGTAATCTAACCAAATACACACGTATAATTTAGGGACCTCATTAGCCCCTCCAAAAATTCCAACAGGGTCCGTGCAACGCCAGGAAAATTCTATGAGTGTAAATTTTTAAAACGTTCCAAGCGAGCTTTACTAGTAACACCAACACATGCATCGGGAGCCAGAGTGGCAGCGTCCATAGCCGTTGGTGGTGATGTTCACGGGCTGAAAGTATTCGAGATCACCGGCCCTAGTGCCCCACTGGGAGCATGGCGAGAGCGCAGCGTGTGGAACTGTGGAAGGAGGGCAAGTTTGGGTTGCATTCTGCAGGTATGGTATGAGGGCAAGAATAGGGGAAAATACGCCGGTGCTTCCGGGTGCATGTGTGCGCATGTAGATCTCATATGTACCAGTCTGTGTCATAAGTTTTGTAGAAAAAATGATAAAAATATGTTACATATAGACTGCTATATATAGCACATAAATTTTCTCTTTTTTATAGAGATAAAATAAATAATATTTTCAGCACAAAATTCATGCACGGGGTATATGTTTTATAAGTCTTGTACATGACACTTTTGTTTCACATTTTTGAACTTGTTTTTGGATTATTTTTTGAATTTCCCAAAAACGGGAGCACCTGCCGCCGGGTTCTCTTTATCCACACTCGTGGAATAGGTACGAGTTTAAATAGGTAATTTCCCATAAAAACCCTAGCTAGACACCACCTCGTACTCAGCTCTGCGGAAGTAGCCGCCGGGAGAAAGCTGATCTGGGAGCCCGATCCCCGCCGACAAACGTGATGGCCCCCTCTCTCTCCACTTGCTGATCTAGCATCGGGAGGGAGGGGGATCTGGTTCCTCTACTATGTAGTTAGTGTTTGGTTTTGCATATCGTGGTGGGTCGTTGAGGTAGTGGGAGCGACGGTAGATGAATAAATATTCATCAGCTCCACTCTTGCACCTGTGGTGTCCTTCACGACGACGTCTCAGAGTTGATGACATTGTGTATTTTCTGACCCCTCAGATTGTCGGCTTTAGGTTCATGTATGGTGTCGGTTGTCCCTGTTACTACGACGTTGCCTCCATGTCATGGCGGAGCACAGAGGATGTGTCGTATAGGAGTACGCGCAGACGGTTATCTACGCAGGTGACAACTGAAAGATGGTGTATCTTATGCTGGGTTTGTGGTTGGAAACTGAAGTATCAGTTCTGAAGTTTCATGGCGTGTCCAAGGACATGTTGCCCCTATTTAATTTTTTCAAGATAATGGTTTTGCTTGTGGCAAACTACTTTTAGGTTCCTAAAGCTACAAGTCAGCGATGGAGCCACACCAAGCTCGGTGAAGAGGTGATCTGTTTTCCGTCTTTTGGTAGTCGCTTCAATGGTGTCGAAGTAAGGGGAAGGCACTTGTTTTTTCATAGTTACTATTTTTTAGTGATGTAATTAAAGCCGGTGTGTACGTGGTTTATAACTTGATCTTCATCTTATAAATGAGACACATATTACCATGCAATAAATACTAGAAAAAATACAAAAAAATTGGGCACCCTCCTACTAAAAGAACACATTCGGCAAAGCTTCTCAAGCAGAAACTCACTTATGGTAAATGCTAATGTGTATTTTGAGTTAGATGCACGATGTTCAAGTCATAACAGCTTGATTATAAGGTAACACAATAATGATTTTCCATAGTTTTTAAATACCTTAACCTTTGCCTTATAATTATGACAATGTGCTTAGCTAGTGATTTATTACTGGCATGGTTACCCTGTTTTGACAAGATATCCATGTTATCAGACTTATATGTCACCCTTTTCTTGGAATAACATATGATCTTCTATCCAAACGAGTTATACTTATATCCATTACCGCTCTCAACACCAACAAAAGCTAATACTACTAGGGTCAAAACTGAATCTTTTCAGCGCCACTCAAGATTCCTACCGATTCACCACTGATAGGAACCGATATATAGATGAACCCACACTAGTGACTTGTTTGGATAGGAGATGAAACACAATTTCATTGTTTTCTGGTTTGGAATGAGAATGGCGGCGAGAGCAAGGAGGAAGCAAAATGTGTGACATGGTTGGGAACAAGCTAGAAGCGATAGATGTGAATAAGTTGTTGAAACATGACACTTCATTCTAAAGGGGTGTTTAGATTAGCTAGGTTTGGAGAAAAGCATATACCCACACACCACTTTTGTCTACCTTCTTAAATGAACATATAATTGTCAAAGGCATGTAAAGGTGGATATACTTCCATGCACCACAAAAAAAAGAACATTTCGATGAAACCGCCCTCAATTTCTAAAAACCATGTGGTTAAGCCGATTCACTGTTTGCTTAGCCGACAAGTTTGCATTAAAATGAAACACATATATCAAGCTTATTATCGCGTGAGAGGCATTGCACCGCCTCATCAACATTCACATTAACCATTCAACCGACAAGAGAACACCAATTTTTTGGAGCAGGAGCAAGAGTATAAGGAAGTTTAACGTCATGGAATTACATGATTTTTTTTCTTCGTTTGACTAAAAACCATGTGGTTAAGCCGATTCACTGTTTTCTTAGCCGACAAGTTTGCATTAAAATGAAACACATATATCAAGCTTATTATCGCGTGAGAGGCATTGCACCGCCTCATCAACATTCACATTAACCATTCAACCGATAAGAGAACACCAATTTTTTGGAGCAGGAGCAAGAGTATAAGGAAGCTTAACGTCATGGAATTACACGATAATTTTTTTCATTTGACACAAGACAATCATGTGGAGGGTTATTTTCGATAATAAAGCACTTGTGAGGCTAGCACACCCTTGATTTAGTAATTTGGAAGAAAGTAAGACCCCCACCTATAAAGAATTGATATTTTATAATGCAAAGATGGCTTGTTCTCCACATGGTAGATGGTGGCAATAACCAAAAATCCTAAGAAGACATTACCATAGTCCGAGTCGTTCGATGTGGAAAGATGGCCACAACAAAAATAGTTGCCATGCATACACCATGTTTTTCTCTCGAGATGCTAGATAATGATGAAAACCAAGATAGCTGTCATGTATACGACATGTGTTGTCCATTTGTTTTCATTCGATATACATAAAAAATATTTATGTCTACACATTATACTTTACTTTACTTGTTCATCTCATGACAATGTAAACTTTGCCCACACTATATATGATATTTTTTGCATGTGCAAAGATAAAATTCTACATACCTATTTCATAGATTTTCTCGACTCTTGGAGAGAAACCTTTTCACCCTTGTGGGCATAATAAGAATAGGACAAATAAAAAAGACTCTTGTCAACCAAAAAACCCAGACCAGATCTCTTGTTGTGCATCGTCAGAACCTAGAGCGAGAAAGAGACTAGGTAGAGCGAGAATGAGCAGCTCATCCGACCAACACCATCAGCTGAGCTAGAGAGAGAAAGGAAACCCATTGGAGCCGGAACAGAGCAAGGAAGCAGAGCTTTAAAAAAGAGTCAAACTTTCTCTCTCTACCACCTCGCCCAATCCCCCCCACCAATCGCCGCCGTCACTGCCCCCTCGCGCATCCTCCTCCGCCGCCCGCTCGCTCCTGCTCTCCTCTGCCGCCACAGGCCAGGCTAGGGTTTCGTGGCGCGGATTGGGAAAACCCTAGCTTTGCCCCTCCGTCGCGCCGGCCGGCCGGGCCGCGCATTTTTTCGGGGGGAGATTTTCGCGGATTTAGGAAGTACGGCCGCCAAAACCCTAGCTTTGCGGGCTGGGATCGGGTGTTCCTCGCGGTTCGCGCTCGGATCCCGTCGAATTCGGCGGGGAGCCGCCCTGATCCGGTCCTAGGGTTTCGCGTCGGAGCGGGGAATCCGGGTGCTCCCATGTCCGCGGCGGCATGCTGCTGCTGACTTGCTCGGGGAGATATGCAGAGGTACGCGGGCGCTGGCAACAGCAACAGCTCTGGGTTCACCGGCGGTCCCGTGCCGGGTGGTGGCCGGGAGAGCAGCTCCAGGCTCGAGGCGTCGCCCTACGCTCCACCTAGTTACCCCGTGAACCCGAGGTAAACGCTCCTGCTTCGTCCTTGCAAATTTAGCTACTTTTCGAACTTGCTATTGACAATCGAGTAGTGTTAGCGAGAGCCAGTTTGGTAGTATTTAGTTGACATGAGTCTTTCAGTGATTAATTACTCGGCGTGCGATATGCTGTGTTAATGTATACTATCCGTTACCGTAGTGATGTCGTTTCGTTAGAGCCGTTACTTTTTCCGTAATCACGTGCACGCTCGAACTTCCAGGAATGAACTCGCCATATGCTTTACTTGGAATTTTCAGCTTTTGAACCGAATGGAAGCTATACATTTTAAGAACTGTTATATGTTATTTGGCCTCAACCATGCAATCTGTTGCGGAATTTGTACAACAGAAGTGTTTTTTTCCCGAACCAAGTGCAAGCTAAGCTATCCCGTTTACCGCCATTTGTGCTGAAGATGGACAAGTTAGCTCATTGTTACTTCAATAATAATACTTGAGGAAAATCTTAGCTGTCTATACACACCATGATGCGACATGCGAATGTATTATCAAGGAGATTTCTGTGAAATTTATGAGTAGCATGTGCATGTCACAGCCTTGCAGAGAATCAAATCCTTACAATTAGTTTGACATCAAAATTGCAGTATACTTCAATCTGCATGGTTTAAAGACAAAAGAGCTGCTGGTTCTTGTTTCTTGTACGATCACATAAATAAGCCCGTGTGGGATATGATTTGAATAACACATGACATTTACAGATCTGTTTCTCATTGGGGTGAATGAACCCTCAATCTTCACAAATAATTTAATTAAATAAATAACAAACACAGCCTCCCTAAAAGGAAGCCGTCTTCTGTCATTCTTTTGCCAATGCCATAAATTCGCAGCACATATCTTAACAACTATAACAAAATATGCTGTTGCCAAAATCACTAATTATTGCCATGTTCTTTTGAAGTAATTTGGCACTGTTACCCAAATCTTTCTTCTGCGTTTCTGTGACCAATGCTAATCCCACTGTTTTTCAGGCGGCAACAACAGCTAGCTCCGTACAGGCTGAAGTGTGACAAAGAACCACTTAACAACAAGTATGTATAAACTTATGAACCAAAAGCAGTTCAGTGTTCACTGAAGGATCCAGGCTGTGCTTATTAATTTACATGGCCAGCTCACCTTGTTTATGTTTTCGTTACTTTCTTTGCCCTTTGTTTCAGTTTAGAGCTTCACATGTGAACACATTTCCATTATTCCTTCTGGCAACATATACTAGCTTCTTTTGTCCTGTGATATGATTTCAGTTTATCTCATGCAGTATTACTCTAAATTATGGCTCTTTTATAGGCTTGGACCACCTGACTTTTATCCTCAAACACCAAACTGTCCTGAAGAGACATTAACTAAAGAATATGTGCTGTCGGGGTATAAAGAGACTGTTGATGGAATTGAGGTGCGTTTGGGACTAAAAGCTGTGTACGATGCATTAAGGCCACCCCTGCTTCTTGAATATTGTCTTTAGTTTAGACGAAATTATCGTTTGTTGTTGAGTCATGACTGCAATTCTTTCTTTGATGGGCTTGATAGGAAGCAAGAGAGATCGTACTAAGCAATATCTCATACTTTTGCAAGCCAGACATTGTTGTAAAATGCAAGGAGGTAAGAAAACTCGGTCAGTATCTTTTGAATTAGCTCGTGGGAGAATCTTGTTTTGCTATTATGATTTTTTTGTGGCGCATGTGAAAACTAATTATTGCTTATTTTTTATGATACGATTTGCCAGTCTACTTTCATTCCACTTTGTGCGAACCTATAAATTGGCGTACTTATGTATACTGTGTCAACCAACCACATGTGGGTGTTGCTCATTGATTTACCTTCTGTACCAATTCATACCCTTTTGCCTGACTGTAAACCGTGAATTATATTGTGTCAATATGTTTTCTGATTGAACAAACTGCTATTGTGGATTATGGATGGTGTAATAGAAGTTAATCTCCATCTATAATAGAGTGCTTTTTGGGCTAACTCGTCATCAACACATACATGTAGTAATAACAACTTTACTCGGTTGCTTAGTTTCTGGATTGTGCCTCTGCTCTCTTTCGGTGCTGGGAGGTTATGGGGGTCATCTAGGCCGGTTAGGCGGGAGGCTAGGCTGCTGCCTCTGGAATGATACTCTTTGGGGCATTCATGTTTTCATTATAAATATGCTAAATATGAATTCCTTTAAACTGTTACTCCTTCCGTTTCTAAATATAAGATGTTTTAGGTGTTTCACATGTTGTCTAGATGCATGTTAAAATGAGTGAACATACACACTAAAACATGTCTAGATACATTTATATACTTGTGACTGTGGACAAAGCCTAAACATCTTATTTTTTGGAAACCGAGGGAGTAGATGACATAGTTGAATTGGAGATCCTTTGGAGTTTACTTTGCTGATCTGTAACGTTTCAAGGACGTGACTTTAATGTGAAGCATTCAGGGAAAGATTTTAGACGTGTCATGTGTTTTATAAGGATTAGTCGTTAGACCTTTTTCGCTGGTGGGCAGTATGTTGAACCTTTAAATCACATATTTAATTTCTTTGGTATTTGTGTATGGCATGGATACTACGGCTTCTTCACACTTTGTTGTTTTCCATTGTTTGCTGTAGGCACTAAAGAAGCGGTTGAGGGCTATTAATGAATCTCGTGCTCAGAAGAGAAAGGTATTGTGTCACCGTCTTGATTTAGCTTATTGCTTCCATGTAGATGTTTGTCAAACTTTGATATCTCTTATATCTCTTGATATGTCAAACAGACCAGTTATTTTCTTGTTTTAATAGGCTGGCCAAGTTTATGGAGTTCCTCTTTCTGGATCACTGTTGATAAAACCTGGAATTTATCCTGAGCAAAGGCCATGTAACGAGGACTCCCGAAGAAAATGGACTGAGGTTAAGCAAACTAAAATTTTGTTATTAAATTTTCTTTTCAATGGGACACCAGCATAAGTTTTTTTTTCATTTGATTTTGCCAAATGCTTTATCTCTTAACTTGTGTTGGCATGATGGTTAGCTATTTGCGCCAGTCTAATATTTTGTTATGGAACTGTGGGTTTTTCATTCCAGTTAATGATGAACTATCTTTCTTTACTTTGAAGTTGCTTTGACTTCAAACCCTGTGTTATTGTTTTTTCAATTATGTTATTTGTGTATGGGGTATATCTTTATATATATATTTTCTGATAGAAAACTGTAAGGGAGACCCGTACGCTATAAATAGGAACTCAAATTGCACATCCACTCCCCAACCAAGTGAGCTAGGCTCATTTCCTACCTTCGTAGATCTTTCGTTCTGGATATCAAGAATATCTCATCTAGAAAGGGTGCGCAGGCTAATAGGCTGGGGTCTCGATTTGTGGTTTTTACTCGCACCGAGTTTACTCTTATTCATCATTCTCATTTTAACTTACTGTTCTTGTATGTTTAATGTGTATTGGTAATCTGCAGGCCCTTGCCCAGCCAAATAAGAGGCTGCGTTTATTATCTGAGCATGTCCCTCATGGTTATCGTAGGAAATCACTTTTTGATGTTCTCACTCGATGTAATGTCCCATTACTAAGGGCAACATGGTTTGTGAAAGTTACATACCTCAATCAGGTTTGCAATCTTCTGAGCCTATCTCATGCTTCCTACCAAACGCCGCACGACATATAATTGTAACAAAGTGTATTCAATTATAGCCACAGGTCCGACCAACATCCAGCAGTATTTCAACAGGCGCTTCTGATAATCAACGATCTAGCCAGTGGACAAAGGATGTCATTGAATACTTACAGCAGCTACTGGACGAATTTTGTTTAAAAGAGGCACCTTTGTCTTATAAGGAACATCCATCTCCAGGCCTTATGTCTGGAGCAAGTCAAGTAAAAATAAAAACCGAAGCATCCTCAATTGGGGGAGACACTGAAGAGCCTGTGTTGCACTTCAAATGGTGGTATATGGTTCGTCTTGTCCAATGGCATCTCACGGAAGAATTGCTAGTTCCCTCGGTACTTATTGATTGGTTATGTTACCAACTTCAGGTACTTTTGTTGCATTGAAAGAGTGACTCATTATATTTTAGGATGTTTCAGTTGATCAGTTCCCTTGATTGGTTTTTCTTATTAATGACTTGCTTCTACCCTTCATCCAGGAGAGAGATTCAGTTGAGGCCTTAGAGCTTCTTTTGCCAATTGTACTTGGTTTGGCTGAGACCATCACTCTCTCACAAACATATGTGCGTATGTTCGTGGAAATTCTGGTTAGACGTCTGAGTGATGCTTCTGTTGTTGATAGCCCGAAAAGGTCATCTATCTCTTCTGTTATAGCTGAGTTACTGCGATACATGGTACTTGCAGTGCCGGACACGTTTGTTTCTTTCGACTGCTTTCCTCTTCCTTCATTTGTGGCCCCAGATATATATGGTAGAGGTGCTTTGCTGAAGATAACTGGTGGTGCTGATATTTCTAGTTCTAAGAGGCCAGATGTCTACCGGTACCTGTCCTGTGGTTATGCCATTTGTTCAATTCAGAGACGTGCATCTGATCTTTCGGCTCTTGCCAATCCTAACCTTCAAGCACGTGGTTCAGCGAAAGTGGTTCAGGCTTTGGACAAGGCTCTTGTCACTGGAAATTTGACAATAGCGTATTCTTCACTCTTTAACGATCTATCTGATGCATTGATGGAAGAAAGGTGGATTAAAGAAGTCAGCCCTTGCTTGCAGTCTTCCCTAATGTGGATTGGAACTGTTGACTTATCCCTAATCTGTTCCGTCTTTTTTCTCTGTGAATGGGCAACGTGTGATTATCGTGATTGTCGTACGTCTCCCAATTTGAACATAAAATTTACAGGAAGAAGAGATTTATCTCAGATACATGTGGCAGTTTCTATATTGAAAAATAAAATGAATGATATGAATAACCTGTCTCGGTCTAAGAGTAGCAGTCGCATTGCAATTAATAATACCGGTAAAGGTTCTTTGCTGAATGATGCTTCTTTGGCAGCAACTACAGCAGATGGTTCTTCTGGATTGAGAAGTAATGCAAAGATTGAGGAAAAGAAGGAAAGGAAGGATATGTTTGGAAGTCCTGGTCCGCTGCATGACATTATTGTGTGTTGGCTGGATCAGCATGAGGTTAGCAGTGCTGCAGGCTTTAAACGTGTGAATGTTCTCATCATAGAGCTTATTCGCAGCGGTCTATTTTATCCTCAAGCTTATGTAAGGCAGCTAATTATTAGTGGAGTTGCCGATAAGAATGGTACTTTGCTAGATATGGAAAGGAAAAAAAGGCACCACAGAATATTAAAGCAGCTTCCCGGGTCATATTTATTTGATATTCTTGAGGAAGATGTAGTTGTTGAAGAACAGTTGCATGAGATGATGTCAACATATTCTAGTGAGCGACGCCTTGTGCTTACTGAACTTTCGAGTGCTCAGTCAGTTGATGCAACTAACAGGGGTGAATATGCTTCAAGTTCCTGCTTTCGGAAGCAGAGTGATATTTCGATCGAATCAGGAGGCCCTAATTATAGCAGTGTGCCTGAGCAAGTGGAAGATGTGAAAGTTCTGGTCTCGAGCCTGTTGTGTTTTGTGTATCCTCATTCAGTGGAATCAGAACATTGTGAAACCAAAATGAACCTTCAGGGATCGTCAACTTCAACACTCACACAAGTGGATACTGGAGAAGTAAAAAATGGCTGTGAGGATTGTCTGCAGACCAAGAGACAGAAATCGGAGGAGAGAGCCTCTCCTTTCCAGGCATTCCCATTGGTTCAATCAGATGAGGAAGATGTTTGGTGGGTGAAGAAAGGGACTGAGCTACATGAATCTTTTAAGGCTGAACCTGCACTGAAATCCATTAAACAAACCTCTAGAGGTAGGGCAAAAGTGGTTCGCAAAACACAGAATCTTGCACAGCTTGCGACTGCTAGGATTGAAGGCACTCAGGGGGAGGCATCTACTAGTCATCTTTGCGAGAGCAAACTGAGCTGCCCCCACCATAAACCTAGCACTGATGGTGACAATGCCAAAGATGCTTATTACACGAGGATGACAAATCTGGCTGAAGTTGGGAAGTCGTTGAAGAAACTTAGATTGCTTGAAAGGCGCTCCATCTCCGTGTGGTTGTTGAAATCAGTAAGGCAGCTTGTTGAAGGAAATGAAATGACAGCTTGTAAAGCTAGCAATTCTATAAGCTCCTTTTCGTCTCAGCCTGATGACAAAATTGCTTCCAAATGGAGGCTAGGCGATGAAGAACTAATGTCGATTCTCTATATACTCGACACATGCTGTGATTTAGTCTCTGGTGCAAGGTTCCTTGTTTGGTTGATAGCAAAAATTCGTGGCGGAATGGCTACGGTAGGTCAAGTCGGGAGAAGTGGTACACATATGAAAAACAGAGACAACCAAGTTTGTCAGGTTGGTGAGGCGCTTGTGTTCTCATCCTTGCTTAGGTATGTTGCTCCTAATGTTGTTTCCATCAGTCGTCATTTTTAAACATAAAAGAAGCAGGTAACATGGAAGGAATGAAAATAGGTCAATGAATTTTTATTAACCCTTCCGTTTTCTTGTTCTTTCATCTTGTACACATGTGAATGTGGAAAATACGTAGAACATCTTATATTATGGAACAGAGGGAGTAGTTATCTATGATGATTGTGATTTCTTATGTTTTGGACTCTGTTATATACTTAAATTGCTATGTCACTTTTCTCTGATGTCATTACCTGTAACCCTTGCAGGTATGAGAATATACTTCTTGCAACTGATCTCTTGCCTGAAGTTCTCAATGCTTCAACGAACAGGCATTTTGTGTTAGCAACTGCAAGACAACCTGCATCCGCAGCTTTTCCTTATGCCCGGTATTTTTTGAGGAAGTACAGAGATGTGGCTAGTGTGATTAGATGGGAGAAGAATTTTAGGTCCTCATGTGACCAACGGCTGCTAGCTGAGCTTGATAATGGGCGGTCAATCGATGGTGATTTGGTTTCTTCTTCAGGAGTTTCAGGAGGTGAAGAGATGGATGAGCAGATCCGTCAAAAGCTGAATGGAAGGGGTTCAAGAATTGTTCCAAACATGAAGGAGATAGTGCAGCGACAAATTGAAGAGATTCAACGCAATTTGAAGGAAAAGAAAACCCCTACTGCACCCAAAAGTCCCTCTTTTGAGAAGGAAGACGGTTATCAAATTGCACATGATACTGTTTTGGGCTTAGTAGAATGTATCAGGCAAAACGGGGGAGCAAACGATGGAGACCCTTCAGCAGTTGTTTCTGCTGTTTCTGCAATTGTTGTCAATGCCGGACATGCAATAGCTAAACATTTGGATTTTGCCGGGGGTAACTATCATGGAGTTTCTTCTATCGGTAATTCATTAAACTTTGTTCGGCACACTTTACACATCCACATAAGTTCTCTTTGCTTACTGAAAGAAGCTTTGGGGGATCGCTTCAGTCGTGTATTTGAAGTAGCCCTGGCTGTTGAAGCATCTTCAGCTGTTACAGCAGCCTTTGCTCCTCCTAAGGTCCAGCGCAATCAGTTCCAACCATCTTCTGAGGCCCATGATGCTTATGGGAACCATACTAATGAACTTCTAAGTACCTCAGGGAAAGGCTTGGTTGGGAGGGCTGGAAAAGTTGCTGCTGCTATTTCTGCACTTGTTGTGGGAGCTGTTATTCACGGAGCTGTTAGTCTTGAGAGGATGGTTTCTGTCCTGAAAATAAAAGATGGCTTGGACATTCTGCAGGTCCTAAGAGGTTTGAGAACTGGCACTAATGGTGCGTCCCGTTCTACTGGAACTTTTAAGATGGATAATTCAGTAGAAGTTTTGGTTCATTGGTTCAGGATTCTGCTGGGGAACTGCAGAACCGTCTATGATGGGCTAATTGCAGATATTCTTGGTGAACCCTATGTTCTTGCACTCTCGAGGTTGCAGCAGAAGCTTCCTTTAAGCTTGGTGTTTCCTCCAGCCTATTCAATTTTTGCATTGGTCCGTTGGAGACAGTATATTCTTACCCGTGAAGATGTACAGGCTTACCAGTCTATTGAAAACGCAATAAACGACATCACAAGGCATCAACCTTTTCGAGATATCTGCTTCCGTAATACACATCAGCTGTATGGTCTTCTGGCTGCTGATGGTGGTGATTCAGAGTTTGCTGCAATGCTTGAAAAATTTGAAATGCACTGCTCTGACAAGAATCTGAAGCAGCTATTTATACCTCTCCGTGCCCGTCTTTTTTTGAATGCTCTTGTTGATTGTAAAACACCAGCAGTTATTCAGGTGGATGGGTCAGAACCTGGTGAGCCAAAAGAGAATGACTTAAAACTCTCGGAGAAGCTTAGTCAAGTACTTG
The DNA here is from genome assembly GCA_026929855.1 of Poa annua. Lineage (NCBI taxonomy): Eukaryota > Viridiplantae > Streptophyta > Magnoliopsida > Poales > Poaceae > Poa > Poa annua. Next base: position 264,311,162 of record CM049427.1, on the reverse strand, counting down.
ATACCCTCCAACCTGCAAAGTTCCATTGGCAATGGGTTGAGTTGAGGCTTCTTTTAGACGAGCAAGCTCTTGCCGAAAAAGTTGGTAAAGCTGAAAAAAGTAAGGCACCAACATCTATACTGCTGGAAATTATTGATGGACTTCGGTCGCTGTCCCCTAATTCTGAGAGCTTTGCCCTATCTGATAGTGAGAAAGGGTTTACTGAAATCATCCTATCGAGATTAATTGCCAGACCTGATGCTGCTCCTCTCTACTCAGAAGTTGTCCACCTTCTTGGGAAGCTACATGATTCCCTTGTTGTGGATGTCAAATGGATCCTTCAAGGGCTAGATGCCCTTCTGGGACGCAAGTCCACACGACAGCAGCTTTTAAGTCTTGCTACACGAAAAGGAGTTTCAGTAAAGCCACAGGTTTGGAAGCCGTGGGGATGGTCCAGCTTGCTTAGTGATGTAATGGCTAACAGAACTGCTAAGAGGAAATTGGAAGCCACTCCAGTTGAGGAAGGAGAAGTTGTGGATGATGCTGATGCCAAAAGGCCAAGCAAAAGTACTCCCCAGAATGTGGATAGAAGCATTGAAAGCACTAGATCTATTAATAAATATGTAACTGAGAAAGCCCTTGCTGAACTAATGTTGCCATGCATCGACAGAAGTACTGCTGAATTTCGCGGTATATTTGCTTGGGAATTGATCAAACAGATGGGAACTGTCAGTGAACACATCAAAGCAGTATCACGAAATGGTACCAAACATGCTGGTTTAGTCCCTTCAGGAAATGAAGTTTCATCGAATAAATCCAGTGGTCGTAAAGGAATTAGAGGTGGAAGTCCAAATATTGGCAGGCGAGGCATGGTTGGTAATGATCCAACCCCACCTTCAGCATCTGCTCTGCAGGCAACAGTGTGGTTGCGCCTCCAATTTATCATCAGGGTGCTTCCAGTAATCTTGGCAGATAGGTGAGGTTTCCTGGTATTTGTTTTCACTTATTAGTTTATTACGCATGTTTCTTGTCACAGATTGTGCTTGAGTCCAGGTACTCAAGGGTTCCTGATATTAATTTTCAGTAATTACTTTATTACACATATATTGTCATAGGCTATAGTTGACTCCAGATACTCTAGCTGAGCGGGTCATTCTCTGCGTTGCATAACTGAGAATGTACAAGTTACATTTCATTTGGTGTTCCACCTGTCTTGAAAGTTGGTCCTAGCATCCTGCTGTTGTTAAATATATACATGAAAAATATTACACACATAATGCACGATGCAGTGTCCATTAAGTTCAGTTTTACCAATAGAGCAGTCAAGCTAAAAAAAATCATTATTTTAAATGACTAATATATCTACAAAAAATAACGGCAATGCTTGTGTTAAATTCTTCGCGTGACATTTATTTCATGTACTAGATCACCGGTATGCTTGAATAGTGGACAATTCATTCTCTCTTCCTTATGCACTGATTGCTTCTTTTGGTATTTTAGGGCATTGCTGTCCATCAGTGCAACTCGTGTAGTTTCTTTTCCTACTAATAATCATTTTGTTCTGTCTATCGAAATTGTAGGAACATGAGGCAGACACTTGCTTCTACGATAGTATCCTTGCTTGCGGCACGCATAATCTATGAAGATGCAGATTCGCCCCTTCCTCCTGCCAGTTTAGTTACCTTAAGGAGGGAAGTGGACTCTCTACTGGAACCTCCTGTAGATGTCCTGCTTGATCGCCCAAGTGAGAGCCTTTTTGAGAGGCTTTTATGTGTTCTCCATGCACTGCTTGGCAATTCCAAACCAAGCTGGCTGAAGTCAAAGTCAGTTTCCAAGCCAGCCGCCAGAGCTCCGCGAGATATCCCTTCATTTGACAGTGAAGCAGCTGTCGGCTTGCAGGTCAGTTGAATTCTTAAATTGATGAACACCATTGCCTGCCTTTTTGGAACACATCTTGCATCATGTACTAATAATATATTTATTTCCTTTTATCAATCATATGCTGCAAGTGGTTACTTCCTGAATGGTCTTTTTCTCCCATTTCGACTTCCTTACTGTAACGTCAACTATCTTTATGTAGTCTGCATTGGACCATATGGAGTTGCCCGCAACAATCAGGCGAAGGATCCAAGCTGCTCTGCCGATTCTCCCACCATCTCGCAATCCTTGTATAAAATTGCAACCTCCTCAGCTGTTCTTGGCTGCACTGTCACCACTGCAGAGCGGCAGTTCATCTACCACAGGCCCTCAACAAAAGAACAACACCTCTCTCAGTTGGGTCCCCACCAACGTTTCAAGCAGAAGCAAGGCCGTGTTGCCTTCCCAGGACCCTGAGATGGAGGTGGACCCCTGGACCTTGCTAGAAGATGGGACCAGCTGCCCCTCCACCTCCTCAGGAAGCAACACCGCCAGCGGACTCGCGGGTGACCACGCGAACCTGAAAGCGTGCAGCTGGCTCAAGGGCGCTGTCAGGGTGAGGAGGGCAGAGCTGACCTACATTGGTTCTCTGGACGATGACAGCTGACATACAGCAATGTCGTCAAGGACGGTATAGTTTTAATCGGATGTAATTCTTTTGGAAGGAGGGGTTTTGTACAACAGGGTGGAGAACTCGTGGCCCTATGGGGCGGCCTCCGTGTAGAATACCGACGAACCAACCTTTGGCCCTGTTTTGTTCCTAGGGGCTGCATCTCGCAGGAGCGACGGTGTACATAGTGGGGACATTAGTCCGCTCCGTGAGCGATGGCCCCGTGTAGCTTATCCAGATTTAGGAAAGACAGTGATGCAACTGTAGCTGACTCGCCGGATAGGCTGATATATTCTTTGGTCTAATTGTAGTGCAAGCTTGCCCTACTTCTGGTTTTAACTGATCTGGTTGCCTGTTGATATATTTATTACTGCCTCCTTCCTGTAGCGCATCTGTTCGGTGTCCGAGTTAGGTTGACTTTCTGGGTGTTTCTCTTGTAATGCTCCCATGTCTGCAATGTAAGGCACTCTGGAGCTGGAGCTATGACCAGAGCGAGCTTTCCTCACTTGCAGAGTAGGGACCTCTTCAGATATGACATTAACAGCATGAAGGTTTGTTTTTGGAAGCAACAAGTCATTACGAGGCAATTTCGACCTAACCTCATGAATTTCCTTTAGAAGCAAAAACCCACAAGGTGAAATGTTCATTCTGTGATAAAGCGGGATTACAAAATCAGTGAGAATTTTCAGGCAGAAATACTCTAGCAATACTGTGTTAGGTAAAAAACATCTATCAAATGATTTTTTTAGACATCACAATTTTTGAAGTGTCAGAAGAGAACACGAGAGGCGTGTGTGGTATTGGTTCAAAGAGCATCGTAACTAAGAATCATGTTTCATATCTTGAGCAACAACTTTTTTCCAGAGAACAATATGTATCGAAACACGAAAACTGGTGAAAACAAGAAAATGAATGGACACACCGAACCAAATGGGGGTGTTGTTTGGATCGGGTGTTTGTACGTGACACCCCAAACACATAGACACATGTAATTGTGTCTACTTCGCGGGACCGTGTTTGAGTTACCCTAAACGACGAAAAACAGTGAGGAGAGCGAGAGGGGGGGTGAAAGAGACCCCCTTCTAGCCACTCTACGAAACTTCGTCGGCGGTTAGTGCAGGTTGTCCGTCCCCTGTCCCTTCAGCTTCAAGATGGTCGGCCTCCATCAAACTTTCATGAAATTTCTTGGATTCGTCAGGATTGAAATGAAATCGAAGCCCGTACGTGGCTGCTTTCTCAGCCGTCCGATTCATCCTGGGAGAAAAAAGTGAAAGATGCACACGTGGCCGCGAACGAGGCGAGCCGCATCCTCTCCTCCGCCACACAAACTCCACTCCGGCCGGCAATGGCGAATGGCTTGAGTTGAGCGAGGAATCCCCTCCCCTCCCCGCGCCATGCCGGCGCCGCTGCCCCCCAGGCCCACCTCGACCACCCCGCGCCGCCACCACCACCCGGCGGCAGCCAATCCCAGCCGCCACCTCCACGTCGCCCGCTGCTTCCCCGAGCAGTCCCCCAAACCCCAAAACTCCCCCAACCCGCTCCTCTCCCTCCTCACCGCGGTGCCCGACTGGGCCGACGCCGTCTCGGAGCGCCGCATCCAGGACCGGCGCGCGCTCTACACGCACGCGCAGTGGCGGGAGCACCGCAGCTCGCTGCGCCACCTGCGGCACCTCCTCTCCTCCTTCTCCTCCCGCGTCATCCTATCCCTCGTCCCGCCAGTCTCCGCCTTCACCGCCTTCGCCGCCGCCGTCGCCACATACAACACGCTCGTTCCGGACTACGCGCTCACCGCCTCCGCGCTGCCCTACCAGCTCACCGCCCCGGCGCTCGCGCTCCTACTCGTCTTCCGCACCGAGGCCTCCTACGCGCGCTTCGACGAGGGGCGCAAGGCGTGGATGCGCGTGCTCGCGGGGGCAGCCGAGCTCGCCGGGATGGTCATGCATCGCGGCGGCGAGCGTGGGGACGACCTGCCAGGGAAAACCGCGCTCTTCAACTACATCCTCGCATTCCCGGTCGCACTCAAGGTGAGAGCGAACCTGTGTTAGTTAATTAATTGCATCCACTCAGGAATCAGTATGACGCTTTGTAGTACTTGTAATTCGGATATGCTGTTCGTTGTTTGCTTACACTGGTGTGCACCGACTTCCAACGATCCTTTGCAGTACTATTAATTACTACTTGTAAGGACAAGAAGCCTCGCATAAGTGAAAATGGGGATATGCTGCTGTTCGTATTTATCTCGTTATGCTTGTCCATGGAAAATCTTTACTTGATATGAATGAAGAATGTACAAACATGCGTCTAGTGTAGTGTAAGGCAAAATGGCACTACACTGTTACTGAAATAGGTACAGGTTTTGGTGTGGACTACACTGAAACTGGATCAATTCTTTCATTTAAATATGTACAGTATGTCTTAGCTCCTACAATTGATTATGTCCCTGTATATTTGTCCTGTCCATTGACGAGGTTGGTGCTTGCGATGGATATGCCATTATAATTGTATTTGCTTACTTTGACGCTCACGTACCCTGAAACTGCGTTAATTCATTCGAATCAGGAACATGCTTGTGAGTTGTGAGTGCACATGTGTTAGTTAATTTCTTCGAATCAGGAATCAGTGTCAGGCTGTGTACCAGTAGTAATTGAGATATGCTGTTTTTCATTATTCTTGATACAAATGAAGGCTCTATGAACGTGCATGTAGTGTGTCCTAATGCTCCCTTACGACCTTATTGAAACCAGTACAGATTTTGTATCACTAGACTGCCCTGGAACTGCAAAGTTTATTATAATTTTTTTACACTGTGGACAGTGGGGAAGACCCCCACTGCGGCATTTTATTTTTTTATATATATGGAATATTTACAAGGCGTAAAGTCTCAGAAAATAAATTACAAGAGATCTAGCCAGGCCACCATGCCTTCCTTTAGGCTGGGCTTAACCCTATGCCTAATTATTGAAACAGAATCCTTCAAGAAATTAAAACAAGTATCTAAACTTCTAGGTTCACCATCGAAGATGATCTTATTCCTGTGATTCCAGACACAGTGGCTCTTGCAATTGATTAATATTGTAATTTGGTTATGCTGTTCTTCTTGCGCCTGTCCTAGAAAGGCTTTGCTTGGAATGAATGGAGAAGCTAGCAGAACGCGTATAGCACAATGTACTGTACTATCTTATGACTTTACTGAAATCAGTACAGATATAGTATCACTAGACTGCCCTGAAAATGCTATTAATTGATTCATTTCAAGTGGTATGTTTTGGATCCTTTGCAGAATTGCTGTCCCAGATTCCTGTGCAAGCCATTATGGAATGCTGAATAGATGCTTCCTCCAATTAATTTTTACTTAGCTTTTGCACATGCTGCAGATAATATTCTGTACCTTGTAGTATAAACTTGGCTGGACCAATCTTTGGAATAGCTGTTATCCTGTTGCTGTTTGTTTTCATTCCTCTCCCTGTACTGCGATTTAATGTTACACTTTGTTTTTTGTTTGTTTCAGTGTCATATAACTAGCAACTCCGACATAGGAAAGGACCTTCAGGGCTTGCTCACAGAAGACGACCTGAATGTCGTTCTAAGCTCAGAACACCGGCCTCGTTGTATCATTGAGTTCATTTCGCAGAGTCTTCAGATGTTGGATTTTGAGGAACACAGGCGGGGCGTCATGGTAACCGCTATGTCTTATCGTTTCGCAAAACCTTCAATGACAATGTCATCATGTAATCTGCGGCCTAATGCAAGTTTTTTGTTGTTGTAGGAGTCTAAACTGTCTTGTTTTCTTGAAGGAATCTGTGTCTGCGAGCAGATCATTGGGATTCCCGTTCCTCTGTCATACACTAGGCTTACTTCACGATTTCTTGTTCTGTGGCATCTTACACTTCCAGTGATACTGTGGACAGAATGTAAATGGATAGTCGTTCCAGCCACGTTTGTCAGTGCTGCCTCTTTATTCTGCATTGAGGAAGTAAGTTTCTACATATATATTCATCCTTTAAAAACATCGATTTATCTTAAATTCAAGGCCATCGACTCTCTTTAGAATGATGACCAAAATTCTGTTAAACTTAGGGAAATCAATTGTTTTGTTGTGCTTTAAGATAACTCAATTAGGCTAGTTTTGTTGGTCTTGTTTATATCCTACCTTTTGTCAATCAAAACTTGTCATAACTCATCTGTGGTTGGTCTTGTATTTCGAAATGAAGACACTTGCAGAAGGTTGTCTTGCTAGACAGTCTAGCAACTGTTGTGGGTGACCTGATATATCCATGCCGACGACGCAGCAGCAGATAGATTCTTCTTAAATCTCTTATAGATGAGAACCTAATTCCTAGTTATTATGATTCTTACTTTATTCTTCTACAGTTTTAGCATGCTCATAGGCTCCTGATACTCGAGAGGATAGAAGAACAGAAGACATTATGATATTCCTACTTTTATTGCCCCATTTCTCCTACCTGTTTTATGCCACGAAAACAGTAACACCAAGTACATTTCAGGTTGGTGTTCTTATCGAGGAGCCATTCCCCATGCTAGCCCTTGACGCGCAGTGCAAGCAGCTCCATGACAGTATGCACGACATGATGTCGATGCAAGATTCGGTTCACAGGCGACTGGTTGCGAAGACCAAGAGCCGCGGACGTGCTAGGCTTTCACAGAATGGCTGGCCCGGCTCCAAAAGTGAAGTGAAGGTCGATTGAGCTGGTTGCGAACTATCCGAGAATGACATTTGGAAGCAACCGAATAAAATTGGTCATGGTGTCCATCATGCCTTCCTGGTGCAGTCCCACTTCTAGGTAGAGATGCTGTGCACCCAGCAACAACTTTCCAGGTCCATTTGGTGCGAATTAATACAAGCTGGCCGATTTAGGCTGAGTGGAATTCCTGGATGGAGTAAACTCAGTCGAGTAGAATGAATAAAGTGGTGAGGTGTAGTGTAGTGCAGCTTCTGATCACTTGAGTAGGTAGGGTGTACAAGCAGCAACATGTAGTGCATGTTTACAATAAAGTGGCTCCTGCCCAGAGGAATGTAGCTCTATCGTAGTTTGTATATAAGTTCTGGTGAGCTATGTCTATGCATCTCTGGAACTGTACTTCGCGTGCTTTGTTTTATGGTAATGGTTAATCGTTTCACTCGCAAAAAATTAAGGGCTAATGCCAGGACGGTTGATCTTTTCCTGAGCAGAGGTCCTACCTTTTCAGCCTCTGGTCTTGAAAAAGATGCCAGTACTGAATAGCGAAAATAGTATTGCATTGACTGTATTTCTATTTTTTTATAAAGTAAATGCATTAAAATCAAGAATACCAAGAAATAGTCAAGACATAGCACACAATAAAACAAATATAGAAAAAAACATAGTGATCACCGAAACAATTGCATCAAACAACATCAACCACCAACTATAGCAACCCGAGCGTAGCTGGAAGAGAGTTAATTACAAATAACCACCACAATTGTGGCTAGGGTTTCAAAAAACACCTGAATACAAAAAAATTGCGTGCAATCACCGGCCTAGCGCTAATGAATTTCACATAGACACCAGTCGGGGTCTAACTGTGCACGACGCCCAGTTAAACATGATTCTGACAGGGAGGGCCCAGTTTTAGGGGGCACGTGTAGGTCTGGACATAAAACTCGAATTTCGTTAAGCTTGTTGAGTGCTCGGTAATTTGACTCGTTTACGCTCGACTCGTTATCTTAACGAACCGAGCTGAGATTTAGTTTCAACTCGTTAATACTAACGAGTTTAACAAACGAACTAACGAGTTTCGTGAGCTACTCGTTAAGATAGTTAGGTATATTTCTATTAAGTATAATGTTGGGTTGCTGGCATTCGGCAAGTTAGCTATATTTATTTTCGTTTTAATGTGTGGCTCTAGTCTGTCGATTTGATATTTTTGAAATACTTTTATATGTTTTATAGCTGGAATCTTGTCTGCCTGATGCATTTTAAGTTTTTTACATCTTCTTAACGAGTCTTAACGAGCTGCTCGCGAGGCTCGTTAACAGCTAACGAACCGAGCCGAGCTTTAGTTTCAGCTCGTTATCCTTAATGAGCTTAACGATACGAGCCTTAACGATCATGAGCCTTAACGAGCCAAGATTTAACGATCCAAGCATCTCGTTAGTTCCGCACGTGGCAAGTTAGACAACTGCTGTTAGACTAGGACCCACCTGTCAGGTTATTTTTGGGGTTTTATGCAAAATTTTCTAGGACCCACCTGTCAGGTTTCTCTCTCCCTCTGAAATCCCAGCTGGCCGCGCGTGCACGCCGACATAAACAGCTCGCCGCCGTCCCCATGCATGCTGCCCTCGCCACGCCCCTGCCTTGTCCGCACGCCTCGGCCCGCGTCGTGGCACCTTACGTCTGCCCGCTGGAGGAATCGTAGGCGAGGCGCGCGGTGGCAAGTGCTCCGTCGACCGGGCCCATGGGCGCGGTGCTCCCAGCTGCCACACCTAGTCGTGCCCGACCTAGCGGGATTCGAGGCGAGCGGGGAGCAGTGTCGAGCAGGGAGCAGCGGCGAGCGCAGGCGGGCACGGCGCGGGGTGGCAGGGGGCAACGCGAGGCGGGCGCGGCAGGGCGCGGCGCGAGGCGGGCGCAGTGCGCATCGGCAGGCGGCCGCGGGTCGGCTCGGGGCGGCGGGCGGCCGGGCGCGGCGCGGGGTGGCAAGGGGCGGCGCGCGGCGGGAGCGGCAGGGCGCATGCGCGGCGCGCGGCGGGAGCAGCAGGACGCAGGCGCGGCGACCTCGACCTCGGCGGGAGCGGCTGGGGCGCGGTGACCTCGGCAGGGCGCAGGCGCGGCACGCGGCGGCAGGGGCGCAGCCGCTGGACACGGACATGAAGAAGATGCCCTGTTCCCTAATTGTTTTTATTTTTTTGATGTTTAACTTTTGGAAATTTACAGGATTAATCGACCGTTCACGGTGCAGTGTTAAACTTGGCACGTGCCCCCTGAAACTGGGCCCTCCCTGTCAGAATCATGTTTAACTGGACGTCGTGCACGATTAGACCCCGACTGGTAGCTATATGAAAATCATTAGCGCTGGGCCGGTGATCGCGTGCAAATTTTTTCTATTCAGGTGGTTTTTTGAAACACTAGCCATAATTGTGCTGGTTTTTTGTAATTAACTCGCAGGAAGAGCACAACATTGACATCGTTGGATCCTACCACCAAGGCTAAACAATGTGTTTTCACCCCGAAAAAAGTTTGAGCAAGTTACAAGCAATATTTTCATAAGAGAACGAACCACATGTTCGCAACAATTGCGAGGTTAAACAAACAAAAGATGAACATAAAGTTTTCACCCTTGAAACTCGAGAGCCAACACTCAAAAGAGCGTCATCTAACTAAAGTCAGCCTATGTCGATACACCTGTCAACCCATCACCCTCCACACACGGTCTTGATGGCACGTGGACCGATGTGCATGTGAACATTTTTGCGGGGCTTGTGATCGATCCCACCGTGCGAGGGTTTTAAACGACATCCTGCCATGGATCGGGAGGATGCGTCGTGGTCGCCGTTGGGAAGCTAGAATCAAGAAGATCCACTAAAAGATTTAGCCGGCGGATCGGTACTTGAGATTGACGGAATTACTATAGACGTGTCGGTGTTGACGAGAACGTTGCCCCCTCTAAAATATTATCCTGTGTAGCCCCCTCTAAAATATTATCCTGTTACACAGGGGTCGAATCTGTAGTTTAAACTCTGGTAACTGGTGGGTTGGCATACACAACCAGCCGGCTAACTATCCAACCATGCACAGTGCATTACTTCTCTTGTGTATGGAAAATCCGATTGGTCTTGTTTGTTTCGTACTGTTGAAGATTTGTTACACACGATCTGTGTTACGTTAGGTGACGATGCACCTACGACTGCCTTTGGAATGGACGGAAGAGGAAGCTAGCCAGGATGGCTTTCCGAAGCAAAAGTTAAGGGAATGGACCAAAGGTAGGTAAGGCAAGAGCAGCGCCCAGTACTTTTGGCAAAGTGGAATGAAGCCAACCAAAACCCAAGAACATGTACTGGGCTCGATCGGTCACCTAATCCACTCTCGTACGTGGAAGCAGGTACATGGTGTCACGTCATTGTTTGCAAATGTAACCTTTGTGTACATTCCTACCTAGGGCTACCTACTAGCTAGACCAGTAGGAGTACGTAGCATCGTTTTGTGCCGTTTTGCTCAACTGCCTCTCCACATTGTACATACGAGTGTCCTAGCTTCCTGGCATGCCCACACCTACATGCACATTTTTGCGAATTTACACAAACGCATGCAATGTACTACTCCATTTTAGCTGTCTCGAGTTTTATTTGTGATATTCGAATATATGCACTCATGTGAGCGTGAGCAGAACTCAATGGAATATGGCCGGCCGCGTTCCGATGGCCATGGATCCCGCGAGACAAAAAGTTGGCAGTAAAAGAGAAAGCAGTAGGGCACGACGGAGCTGAGGTTTGGACCGAATGATTGGTGATGCTGGGGCAAAGAAAGCGTGGTCAGTGGAGATGTGCGGCTTGATTGAGGCATACGTAAACCTCCGAATCATTCCTGTCTCCCCACTTCATCTTCCTTTTTTTATCTTTGTTTTTGCCACGAGATCACTTCACTTGCTTCGCTTCATCATTACTCATGCCTGCTTTGCTCGCCGATGTTAGAGAGTGAAATTAAAACTAAGAAAAGATGATTAGCTAAGGAGTGGGGTGGCTGTGTCCTCGGTCCAACGGGAGTTTAAACGACATGTTTGAAGTTCGTGTGTTGCATTTAGCTGAAACAGCGAGTCGTCCCTGATGACTTCAACACTCGATTCATCGGCTCAGTATATCGGAGGTGCTCATAGGGGTAGGATATACGTGTGTACGTTTATAGGGGTGAGTGTGCATAGTGGCGGAGCCAGGATTGAAGCAATCCCCGGACCAAAAAAAATACAAATGAATTGAAAAGATGGACATATATGTTTAACTTAGAATGTTCAAAATGTCTTCTAATGCCAAAGATTTTTTAGCTTGAATGGCACAAAAATATGGTGTAATTTGGAAAGATGGACATATATGTTTATCTCTAACCGTACATGATCTAAGAAGTTCAGCAGCATACAAATGAATTGAAAAAATTACTTCAGGCTTCAAAAGCAGTTATGCTCCTTCCACAAAACTACTTAAGTCTTGAGCAGGAGGAGTTCTGCTCGTTTGCAGTTGGACCAAGAGCAAGCGGATGCGCAACAATGGGGATCCCAGAGCAGGGAACTGGCTAGAAGCGGGTAGTGGCCAGCCGACGAGACAAGGCGGATGACTCCACAACTCAGGAGCCATGAGGCTGTGACTTGGTGACCAGTGACGGGGGCGGCGCCGTGTGGAGGAGATGCGAAAGTGGCCAGGGAGAGTGAGATTGGATTCCAGGAGGCCGGGACATGGGCGTGGCCAGTCATCTTGCCAGCGTAGGCGGTAGGGGTGGGACTGGGCGTGCATGCGTGCTTCTAGTTCCGGCGGCGATCGAGAGAATAAGCGAGCGACCTAGCAAGGGGACTCAAGCGAGCCAGTTGGGCCAAACCTCGGCAGCCCGCCCCGGGCCATGGCCCTGGTTGCCCGGGGCCCAGCTCCGCCCCTGAGTGTGCACATGTGTACGTGAAAAACTAAAGACAAAGAAGAAATAAAAAGGGCGCACCTAGAGCTCAGTTGACCGAGAAGTCGTGACGTAAACATGAGTTCTGGTCCAAAATGTTAAAATTCGAAAATTGTCCCGAAAAAATTCAGTTGCAACACACTCGCAACCAAAAATCCAGTTACAACCAACTTGTAACTAAACAAAATCAGTTTCGACCAACTTACAACTAAAAATAATTCGGGCACAAACCGCTTGTAATCAGAAGATCTCAGTTAGTATATGTCACATGTAATTGAAAAAAAAGAAAAGAAAAAAACGTACGAAGCGTGGTCGGAGCGGCCGCATTGAAGGCATGTGCCGGCTGGCTGGCTGGACGGTGGACCCGCACATGCACACCGGCCTGTGGGAGCACGCGCGTCGTGTCATGCATGTGATGCGAGTCTACTTCTCTACCGCGTGTGTCTCTCGCAGGACACCTGCCTGAATCGAGTCATCGATCGACTGGGATCGTCCCTGCTAGTGTTCAGTCTTCCTAAACAAAATATACTATGAACCAAACCTACTAGCTAGTATCCGGGTAGACCATTGTCGAGCCCAAAACTTGTCTTAATTACGAATAGGCCAGTGCCCAGTGGTTGAGGTCAAACAAAACAGTTTCTGCAACTGCAACGTGGTTGAACTTGAACAAGGCAAGCAAATTCAATTCAATTCAATTCATGCACGCGCCAAATGAAACGAGAGGTCGCTCGCTGCTGCTAGTGCGAACCGACGGAATGCAATTGCGGTTGCGTCGAACCATACGTGAACTAGTTATTAATGGAACAGGCCAGCAATAGCATCACCATACGTGAACTAGCAGTCGCGTCAATTCGCCTTCGCCGTCGTTCAAACGCATAGCCTAGCCGGAGTAGTAATAAACAACAATTACCGCCACCAAATTGATTACCCCGTCCGTCTCCCAAGGAGGAGGGATACCGCCACTAATTATAAATAATCTTGGTCATCATTTACTGTCCCAGCAGCGGCGGGCGGGGCGGGAGGAGGAGATCCCTTGAGCTACAGCCAACCCCAACATAACCCAACGCTAATCTACCATTAGTTTATTTATTTACTAATCATCTCACTCCCTCTCTGTCTCTCTCCAGACGTCGCTTTGGACACAAACCAAAAGCACACGCTGAGCGAGAGAGGAGTGAGGAGAGATTGTAGCTCAGCTCAGCTCAGCAGGCAGCCGCCAGGAGCAGTGAAGGTGAGGTGTGGCGAGAGCTTCCACGCCACACTCCGATGTCCCTTTGCTCCCTCTCCCTCTCCGTCATCTTCCGCTTCCTCCCGATCTGCGTCCCACCTCTGCTCTCCTTGCCCAGGTAATCTATCAATGCCGCATCCTCCCTCTTCTTCTTCTTCTTCTTCTTCTTCTTGGGCGTGCGCTGCCGCACGCGAATGTTTCGCAGATTTGGGGGTAAAATGCTGATGTAGGCGGGCTGGGATTCGGGTGCACACGCTTGGCCTTCAGCGAAACAGAGATGCTCGATGCCTTCTCCTCTTCCTCTTCTGTACGTTCTTGCGGAATGCGGCTTATTCGCCTCCGGTTCACTCTGCTCATACCCTGTGTTCTTGCTGGGATGACCAGGTAGGTGGTTCGTTCCGGGCAACCAAATCTGCCTCGGTGTTCTTGCTTTGCTGTTTCGCGCTTTGTTTGCCGAGATCTGCTGAATGTATTCCATTGCTCGACTCCTCGGTCACAAATCTGAAGCACAATGGAAGCGTCTCGTTGGAATTTGGGGTTCACCTTTGCTTTTTTCTTACTTCCCCTTTTGTTCTAATTTTATTATTCGCTTTTTCGCCTTTGGACGGAGCTAGGATGTGAGATGTATCTGACGCTCTTGCTCTCCCATTTCTCCTTTTGTATTTTTACGCATATATTCTTTGTCTTTTATGTTTGTTTGTTCATTCATGTTGGGATTTTAGACCTTTTTTTTCTCCTCCTGCATGAGCAGCCATAGAAACTACTAGAGGAAAGAGTAATAACAACTCTGGAGCTAAAATCTCAGTACATCTTTCTTTGTGTTCAGGTTTCATCCATGGGGCAGGATTCCGGCTTGAAGCGCCAGTCTCATTCTAGACTGAGGCCAGTTCCTGAAATCCTGCAAACCCCTTGCCGACAGAGTGACGGCCAGGACACAAGAAGATACAGCCATCTGAGTCTGAAATGCTCAGATGGCAACCCGGGATGGGGAGGGGTTCGCCTGGGCCACGTTCCGAATTTCCACTGCAAGAGCCTTCCTACAAGAAGCCGCCTCACAAATGCGGAGGACATCGCCGTGGCGAAGCGCGGCTCCATGTACCAGAGCTCCAGTGAGATCAGCAGGATACGGAGGATCCAGGAGGGCAGGAGCAAGATAGACTCCGCGCCTGGCAAGGATGAGTTCCTGTCGTTTGATATCGTCGACGCCTCCTCTCGGCCGAGCACCAGCGGAGCCTACCTTTATTCGCACCAGAGTCGGCGGTCGGAGGCTGCCAAGTCTTCGGTGGAGACTCGTAGGATTCATCGAGCGTCCAAGGATTTTCTGGATTTGTCCTTCCGTGAGCTCCCTGAAGAAGATTTTAAGCTTGACAGACCAAGGATGGACTGCATGCTGTTGAGAAATGATCCCAGTGATGGTTTCTTGGAGATCTCTCTTGAGGAAGAGCCCACACAGGTCCCTTGCAGAAATGCAGCTCCTCATTTGCTAGACGGAGAGTCTGGTAGAGGTGTAGAACCAGATTGCCAGCTTAAGCATAAGGTCGGTGTATGCCCCGGTGAGAGTAGCTGTGGTGTGAAGGACATGGTTCCAGTAAGCAATAGTCCTAAGCCCGTGTCAGCGAAGATGAGCGGCTCTGATGGTACAAATCCATCGGAATGTGTTCATCCTGCCACAGAGAACAGCACTAAAGCTCGATCAAGTCCTTTCAAGAAGATGCTGAACCCTATCATCAAGTCCAAATCTCTTAGAAGCCCAGCTCTAACCGAGAAAGAAGACTTGAACTCTCCCGATGTGCCGGTTAGCAGGAAAAATTGTGTACCCCGCAAATCGTTGCTGAGTGATTTCTCGAGGACTGAACGGAGCCAAGTATCTAATTGCCAACCTAATGGAGAAAGTCGGCACATGGCGACTGCTTTGTCACCTGCTCACCTTCGAGCAGTTCTTAAATTTGATTCCAAGAATGGCGTTCCAGCTTTTGAGTTTTGTGTCGAGGGCCCGGAAGAATCCATTTCTGCCAGGTCTTGGGAAAGTGGGAGTGAACTGAACCGGGTCTACACTTTCCATAGTGGTGGTAAACGAGGAAGCACCGCTGGAAGGTCCTCCAAAGATGAACGCAGATGTTCACCTCCAACTGTCGGCCAGATGCATGTTTCATCCTATCTATGCTCTGAAGTTGCAAAAGATGGCACCCTGAATAATTCTGTCAACACCGAGTGTGTTTTGTATGATATTGCTCATGCAAAGCGAAGTTTTGCTGCCGAGGAGAGGAGTCAATGTACAGAGACTACTCAACCGAAATTGTGCAGACCAATCTATCAACAGCAGATTAATCTGATTGACCAGCAACACAATGCAAGAAATAATTCAGAGGTATCAACATCTGGCCCGTGGTCCGAAGAGGATCTCTATCCTCATCTGGAGATTGCAGCAACTGTCATCCAGATTCCATTTAATAAAGACACGTCCAGAGAATACAAGAATAGTTCGTCCGC
Source organism: Poa annua (assembly GCA_026929855.1). Classification (NCBI taxonomy): domain Eukaryota; kingdom Viridiplantae; phylum Streptophyta; class Magnoliopsida; order Poales; family Poaceae; genus Poa; species Poa annua. Next base: position 264,295,309 of record CM049427.1, on the reverse strand, counting down.
TGGTACTATCAAAGTGGTCACGCCGAGTGGGCTGCATGGATTATCAGACGATAATGAAGCCAGCCCATCATCCTTGCTAGATAGATGGAGGTATGGTGGGGGATGTGATTGTGGCGGGTGGGACATGGCATGTCCACTTGTCGTCCTTGAAAATGCTTATGAGAATAACTGGGTTGATTCTGTAACAAAGGAAAGCAAGCATCCTATGGATCTCCTTGTTCAGGTACGGCATACAAATCAAGCCCTCTATACTGATGCATACTTGTTCCTTTACCTAGTACTATGTGCATTTCTAGTCTGAGGATCATGGGTTCGTAGGTTAATTTTTTATTGCAAGATAACACAAAACATATCAAAACATGCTGTAGAAGTAACTAATTAACCTTTTTTCTCAAGACAATTATCCTCAGATAATTTTGTTTCTTTGCATTATTTCTCTCTACCAGTAAAACAAATCTTTGAAATAGGGACCTTGGATAGGCATATCTTGTAAGTGCAGTTATTGGCCCTTCAGCAATGAGCATACAATGTGTTAGTTTTGCTGTTCATTTTTTTAAAGGTCAGATGCAGCTAACCGGATGTTCTAGAGCCTAAAACATCTTTTTAGTGTCTAGTCTAAGGTTATGGAGTACATCAGTTGCCTGAGTTAGCGGTATACATCCATATGCCAATCTTACTGCAAACAAGAGCAGTTGTCATGTGTGTCCAATTTTCAAACAGGGTAGCAAAGAAGATCTCCCTGCTGTTTCCATGAAAGCCAATGGGATAGGACAACTATTGGTGGATTTCCATGCGCGCTTATCAGCACTACAGGCGTTCTCTATCTGCATTTCTTTGCTGCACTGTTCCGAGGCTTCAACGGCCGTCGTTATTGAGAAGGGTAAACACAAGCTCTACTCCAGCTCACTCAAGATGCTCCTTGAGGGCGAAGTGATGCACCTAATCAAGGCAGTCACGGCAGAAGAGAAAAAGAAAATGAAGACTAAGAGAGAAAAGGCACCTCCATCCGTTGCGCTCGACCCGCGGCACCCGCCCTTTTCTCCACTGGGAAGAGTATAGACTGAACAACTGATGGATGAAGAACCCTGGGGGGACCATGTGGTGTTCATCTCATCATGTGTGACATACATTGCCAGCAGTGATTTGGATCGATGTTCATATTCTTTTATGATAGAAAAAGGTATATTTATCTTGTTCATAGAGATGGGAGGAGGTTGCATGTAGTACTTTCTAGTCTTTAGGTTTTAGGGAACCAGCAAGGCCTTATTTGCTGTGAAGGAAATGAAGAACAGAGGAGGTTGTTTGTACAAGAGTGGCAGCTCCATGTTCCAACAGAAAGAATATAAATAAAACAGTTGGCCGTTGCTTCTGTTTAATTGAAAGCTCAGTGTTCTTTCAAGTGCTGTGTAGTTTGTTTTCATTCTGATCCTGCATTGCAATTCGAATGCTACACTTGCAGTTTTTGAAATTTTGAACTGAGGCAACCTCCGAGTATGTGTAGTCCAGTGTTTGGTTTAACAATGTCGGATGAAGCAGGCCACGAGGTAGGAGTCAAAACGTTGCCTGGATCTTGGATGTTCATTCTTGTTTGTTGCATTCCGGAGTCCTATGAGTTGACTGAATAAAAGGAAGTTCAAAAAAATTTGGGGCTGCCTGGAGCATGGGAGTAGGAGCTTTGGCAGTAAAAAGATGTTTCCTCTGCACATATATCGAGCATCAATGCTTAACCTGTACTCATATCAAATTAAGGGAATACTACTTGTATTAGAAAAATGTCATTAAGATTAAGGAGAGATGCTATTATGGTTTATCATAGCTGTCCTTTGCTACGTGCTGTTGGTTAATTGATGGTAACAGTAGAGCAGATGGATGCTATGCTGAAGGAGGAAAACAAACAGTTGTCGGAGGGACCATCTTGAATCTATCTTGTTGACCCAGCTTTGGACTTAGACCAGAAGAGGCTTGATCTTCTGCAACGTGCCTGCTTTGCTGCCTGCCTTACCTGCTGCAGGCACTTCATTTTTCATTTTTCCAAGCAGCATTGCGCTTTTCACATGCCAGTGATCTACTAGACACCATAGTAATTACTACTATGATGGGAGCCAGCGAATCACGGATCAAATTAGGTCCATGTGATCCCCATAGCTGTAATCCTTCCCAAACTAGTCACATGCTTGACCAAAAGGGAGGATAAAGTGAACATTCTTCCCTGATGAGAACTGGGCAGTGCCCACTGGTTGGAGAGTGGTTGAGCACTCTTGACATCTTGAGTTCGATTCTCATCGGGGACAAATTATCCTGGGTTTTCTCACAAATGAGTCTTCTCCTATAAAAAAAAGCACTGGGTGCTAGTGCCCATGGGTCTCCTTTTTTTAAACATTCTTCCCTTACTTTTGTGAAGAAAAACAATGAGCTGATTGAGGATAAGCAGAACATCATTTTGCCTCATGCATACATGTTGGGTAGACACTAATCATGGCAACCACATCGAAATCAGTTTAATGATATAATTATATGTCATTACATATATAAGCCATGACTACATGCTTACAATATCATTACATATACTCAAGATTAGCTAAGAGCAATCTACACCGACAACCTCCAAACACCCCTAAAGGCCCAATGGGGTCCGGACCAAAAAATGACCCGCATCGGCACCCCCAAGTGCTTGACCCGAGATTTTTTTGTCCACATCGCTGAAAGGGCCCCAAATTTGGAGGCCCTCTCGGGGTGCCAGATGTCAAGCGGACACGCCACCCTCACATGTACTACACACATCACCGACACCCAATTTTCACTTCCTCTACGTTGCTGTCCGGAGAGCCAAAATTCTCAATCTTCCCTCCATTTCCAAAACCCTTGCGCAGCCGCCACGGCCTCCTCGCTTTCCGTGACCATGCCACCAAAGCTTGTCGACCTCTCGAAACCGAAGGCTCCCGGTGCCGACGCAGCCGAAGAAGAAGGCGATGAAGTGGGAGTCGCAGGAACTTCACTTGCCGGCGCCCCCGGGTAAGATGAGTGAGGAGCAGCTGTGCAAGGTCGCTTCCCAACTTCAGCAAATCCGGCGAGTGAAGGTGAAAGACAGGGCGACGACTCAGTTCTCGCCATGAGCGCCGAGACGTTGATCGCCATGAGCCAAACGAGATCTACGACAGTTGCCCCCTGTTTCGGGTCGCAGTCTGCCCAAGCTTTTTCGACGACAGCTACGACTATCAGACACAACATTCACAACTGTCCATCGCCCGACGAGCCGGCCATCAATTTGAACACGCTACACCCATATTCGACGACTCCCCGACTCTAGGGAGGACGACATCCAAAAATGACGTGTCGGTTTTCCACGCCCAGCTCTTTGGGTATGATGATGAAGGCGTCGAAGTGCGTGCTATTTATTTGTTGTGCTCATTTATTGCCGGCGGATGAATCTTGTTGTGTGCATTTATTGCTGGAGGCCAGTCCAATCGTGTGCATATTTTGCTCACAAAGTGTGTTGCCGACGTCCAGTTTTGTGGCATAGGATGCTGCCACCGATATGATGGCTGATGGAGGTGTCTACGCAGGCACTAGATAGGTCGATGAGGCCAGGAAAACGATGTGGACAACGATCAAGGCGAAGAGGAAGAGGAGGTGGACGTGGAAGAGATCGACAAGGTTGGTTCAAGAGGCCAGACTTAGCACACAGTTTTGGGGTCCTGTGTGGATTTAAACGGCCAGGGAATTCGTCACATATGTTTCACGAAATCGTAAAATACACATGATTTTGGGCATTTTGACCGTTTTCGTGGGTTAAAACACATAGTTTTGGGGGTCCGGATGGATTAAAACTGTGTGCTAAAGCACATCTTATGAAAATTGTGATTTCAGAAATTTCTGGCCGTTTTCGTGTGCCATAGCATAGAGTGTTGGGGTCCGGGGTGGATTTCAAGGCTCCGGGACCCGTCACACGAGTTTCACGAAAACGCAAAAAACTTGTGATATCAGACATTTCTGGCCGTTTTCTGGGACTATAGCACACATTTCTTAGGTCCGACATGATTTAAAATGGTCCAAGACTCGTAACACAGTTTCCCAAAAATCCTAAAAAACTCGTGATTTTGGTCATTTTGACCGTTTTCGTGTGCTATAGCACACAGTTTTGGGTTCCGGGTGGATTTACACGGTCTGGGACACCGTAACGCGAGTTTCACGAAATCGTAAAAAATCTCGTGATTTCCGGAATTTTTGGCCTTTCCGGGGGCTATAGCCCACAACTTTGTGGTCCGGGTGGATTTAACCGATCCGGGTTGCCGTCATTCGAGTTTCATGAAATCGTAAAAAGCTCAAGATTTGGGGAATTTATGTCCTTTTTCATGGGCTATAGCACACGAAATCGTTAACAAATTGTGATTTTGGGAATTTCTCGCCGTTTTCATGGGTTATAGCACACAATTTTGGGGTCCGGGGCGGATTTCAAGGCTGCGGGACCCACTAAAACGAGTTCCATAAAATTGTAAAAAAATCATGATTTCATACATTTCTAGCCGTTTTCATGGGACATAGCACACAATTTTGGGGTTTGGGGTAATTTTAAATGATCCGAGACTCGTAACACGAGTTTTCTGAAAATCCTTATAAAACTTGTGATTTTGGGCATTTTGGCCGTTTTCGTGGACAATTGCACACAGTTTTGGTGTCCGGGTGGATTTAAACTGTCGGGACGTCGTCACACGAGTTTCACGAAATCGTAAAAAACCTCGTGATTTCGGCAATTTTTGGCTGTTTTCGTGGGCTACAAAACACAGTTTTAGGATCCGGGGTCGATTTACACGATCCGGACCCCATTACACGATTTGCACGAAATCGTAACAAAATTGTGATTTCAGGAATTTCTGGCCGTTTTCGTGGGCTATAACACATAGTTCTAGGTCCGGGGTGGATTTCAAGTCTCCGGGACCCGTCACACGAGTTTCACGAAAAGCAAAAAACTCGTGATTTTAGGCATTTCTGACCGTTTTTCGTATGCTATAGCACACAATTTTGGATCCGGTTGATTTTGAATGGTCCGAGACTCGTAACACGAGTTTCTCGAAAATCCTAAAAAACTCATGATTTCGGACATTTTCTGCCGTTTTCGGCTGCTATAGCACACTTTTTTTAGGTTCCAGGTGGATTTAAACGGTCCAGGACGCCGTCACGCGGGTTTCACGAAATTATAAAATATCTCGTGATTTACGGATTTTTTGGCCGTTTTCATGGGCTATAGCACAGTATTGTGGTCCGGGTGGATTTATCAGATCCGGGTTGGCGTAAATCGAGTTACACGAAATCGTAAAAAAACTCAAGATTTTGAAAATTTTATGGCTTTTCTCGTGGGCTATAGCACACAACTTTTGGGTGCGGGTGGATCTACACTGTCAGGGACCCCATCAGAGGAGTTGCACAATATGTTTAACAAATTGTGATTTCGGGAATTTCTGGCAGTTTTCGTGGGCTATAGCACACCGTTTTGGGGTCCGGGGCGCATTTCAAGGCTCCGGGACCCTGTCACACAAGTTCCACAAACTCGTAAAAAACTCGTGATTTCAGGCATTTCTGGCCGTTTTCATGTGCTATAGCACACAGTTTTGGGGTTCGAGTAGATTTAAACGGTCTGGGATGCCGTCACACGAGTTTCACGAAATCGTAAAAAAACAAGTGATTTCGGAAATTTTTGGCCGTTTTTGTGGGTTATAGCACACAATTTTAAGGTCTGGGATCGATTTACACGTTCCGGACCCATCACAAGATTTGCATGAAATCGTAACAAAATTGTGATTTCGGGAATTTCTGGCCGTTTTCATGGGCCATAGCATAGAGTTTTGGGGTCCAGGTGGATTTAAAGGCTCCGGGACCCGTCACACGAGTTTCACGAAAACGCAAAAAAATCGTGATTTCAGACATTTCTGGCCGTTTTCGTGGACTATAGCACACATTTCTTGGGTCCGAGATGATTTAAAATGGTCCAAGACTCGTAACACCGTTTCCCAAAATTCCTAAAACTCGTGATTGCGCGCATTTTTGACCGTTTTTGTGTGCTATAGCCCACGAAAAAGGCCAGAAATGCCCGAAATCGTGAGTTTTTACGATGCCACTACAATCGTGTACCGGGGGTCACGGGGCTTTGAAATCTTCCCGGGACCCAAAAACCGTGGAGTATAGCCCACGAAAACGGTCAGAAATGCCTAAAATAACGAGGTTTTTATGATTTTGCAAAAATCGTCTGACGGGGTCTCAGACCATTTAAGTCCACGTCGGACCCCAAAACCGTGTGCTATAGCCCACGAAAACGGCCAGAAATACCGAAATCGCGAGTTTTTACGATGCCACTAGAGTCGTGTACCGAGAGTCACGAGGCTTTGAAATCTTCCTGGGACCCATAAACCGTGGACTATAGCCCACGAAAACGGCCAGAAATGGCTGAAATCACAAGTTTTTATGATTTCGGAAAAATCGTGTGACGGGTCCTGGACCATTTAAATCCACGTCGGACCCCAAAACCGTGTGCTATAGCCCACGAAAACGGCCTGAAATGCCCAAAATCGCGAGTTTTTACGATGCCACTAGAGTCGTGTACCGGGGGTCACAGGGCTTTGAAATCTTCCTGGGACCCAAAAACCATGGACAATAGCCCACGAAAACGGCCAGAAATGCCCGAAATCGCGAGTTTTTACGATGCCACTAGAGTCGTGTACCGGGGGTCACGGGGCTTTGAAATCTTCCCGGGACCCAAAAACCGCACGACTCTAGTGGCATCGTAAACACTCGCGATTTCGGGCATTTCTGGCCGTTTTCGTGTGCTATAGCACTCGGTTTTGGGGTCCGACGTGGACTTAAATGCTCCGGGACCCCGTCGAACGATTTTTGCGAAATCATAAAAAACTCGCGATTTCGGGCATTTCTGGCCGTTTTCGTGGGTAGTCCATGGTTTCTGGGTCCCGGGAAGATTTCAAAGCCCCGTGACCCCCGGTCCACGACAAGTGGAATCGTAAAAACTCGCAATTTCGGGCATTTCTGGCGGTTTTCGTAGGTTATTGTCCACGGTTTTTGGGTCCCAGGAAGATTTCAAAGCCCCGTGACCCCCAGTACACGACTCTAGTGGCATCGTAAAAACTCGCGATTTCGGGCATTTCTGGCTGTTTTCGTGGGTTATTGTCCACGGTTTTTGGGTCCCAGGAAGATTTCAAAGCCCCGTGACCCCCAGTACACGACTCTAGTGGCATCGTAAAAACTCGCGATTTCGGGCATTTCTGGCCGTTGTCGTGGGCTATAGTCCACGGTTTTTGGGTCCCGGGAAGATTTCAAAGTCCCGTGACCGCCGGTTCACGACTCTAGTGGCATCGTAAAAACTCGCAATTTCGGGCATTTCTGGCCGTTCTCGTGGGCTATAGTCCACGCTTTTTGGGTCCCGGGAAGATTTCAAAGCCCCGTGACCCCCTGTACACGACTCTAGTGGCATCCTAAAAACTCGCGATTTCGGGCATTTCTGGCCGTTTTCGTGGGCTATTGTCCACGGTTTTTGGGTCCCATGAAGATTTCAAAGCCCCGTGACCCCCGGTACACGACTCTAGTGGCATCGTAAAAACTCGCGATTTCAGGCATTTCTGGCCGTTTTCGTGGGCTATACTCCACGGTTTTTGGGTCCCGGGAAGATTTGAAGGCCTCGTGAACCTAGGTACACGACTCAAGTGGCATCGTAAAAACTCGCGATTTCGGGCATTTCTGGCCGTTTTCGTGTGCTATAGCACACGGTTTTGGGGTCCGACGTGGACTTAAATGGTCCGGGACCCCGTCGAACGATTTTCGCGAAATCATAAAAAACTCGTGATTTTGGTCATTTTTGGCCGTTTTCGTGGGCTTTTGTTCACGGTTTTTTGGTCCCGGGAAGATTTCAAAGCCCCGTGACCCCCGGTACACGACTCTAGGGGCATCGTAAAAACTCGCGATTTCGGGCATTTCTGGCCGTTGTCGTGGGCTATAGTCCATGGTTTTTGGGTCCCGGGAAGATTTCAAAGTCCCGTGACCGCCGGTACACGACTCTAGTGGCATCGTAAAAATCGCAATTTCGGGCATTTCTGGCCGTTCTCGTGGGCTATAGTCCACGGTTTTTGGGTCCCAGGAAGATTTGAAAGCCCCGTGACCCCCAGTACACGACTCTAGTGGCATCGTAAAAACTCGCGATTTCGGGCATTTCTGGCTGTTTTCGTGGGTTATTGTCCACGGTTTTTGGGTCCCAGGAAGATTTCAAAGCCCCGTGACCCCCAGTACACGACTCTAGTGGCATCGTAAAAACTCGCGATTTCGGGCATTTCTGGCCGTTGTCATGGGCTATAGTCCACGGTTTTTGGGTCCCGGGAAGATTTCAAAGTCCCGTGACCGCCGGTTCACGACTCTAGTGGCATCGTAAAAACTCGCAATTTCGGGCATTTCTGGCCGTTCTCGTGGGCTATAGTCCACGCTTTTTGGGTCCCGGGAAGATTTCAAAGCCCCGTGACCCCCTGTACACGACTCTAGTGGCATCCTAAAAACTCGCGATTTCGGGCATTTCTGGCCGTTTTCGTGGGCTATTGTCCACGGTTTTTGGGTCCCATGAAGATTTCAAAGCCCCGTGACCCCCGGTACACGACTCTAGTGGCATCGTAAAAACTCGCGATTTCAGGCATTTCTGGCCGTTTTCGTGGGCTATAGTCCACGGTTTTTGGGTCCCGGGAAGATTTGAAGGCCTCGTGAACCTAGGTACACGACTCAAGTGGCATCGTAAAAACTCGCGATTTCGGGCATTTCTGGCCGTTTTCGTGTGCTATAGCACACGGTTTTGGGGTCCGACGTGGACTTAAATGGTCCGGGACCCCGTCGAACGATTTTCGCGAAATCATAAAAAACTCGTGATTTTGGTCATTTTTGGCCGTTTTCGTGGGCTTTTGTTCACGGTTTTTTGGTCCCGGGAAGATTTCAAAGCCCCGTGACCCCCGGTACACGACTCTAGGGGCATCGTAAAAACTCGCGATTTCGGGCATTTCTGGCCGTTGTCGTGGGCTATAGTCCATGGTTTTTGGGTCCCGGGAAGATTTCAAAGTCCCGTGACCGCCGGTACACGACTCTAGTGGCATCGTAAAAATCGCAATTTCGGGCATTTCTGGCCGTTCTCGTGGGCTATAGTCCACGGTTTTTGGGTCCCAGGAAGATTTCAAAGCCCCGTGACCCCCAGTACACGACTCTAGTGGCATCGTAAAAACTCGCGATTTCGGGCATTTCTGGCTGTTTTCGTGGGTTATTGTCCACGGTTTTTGGGTCCCAGGAAGATTTCAAAGCCCCGTGACCCCCAGTACACGACTCTAGTGGCATCGTAAAAACTCGCGATTTCGGGCATTTCTGGCCGTTGTCATGGGCTATAGTCCACGGTTTTTGGGTCCCGGGAAGATTTCAAAGTCCCGTGACCGCCGGTTCACGACTCTAGTGGCATCGTAAAAACTCGCAATTTCGGGCATTTCTGGCCGTTCTCGTGGGCTATAGTCCACGCTTTTTGGGTCCCGGGAAGATTTCAAAGCCCCGTGACCCCCTGTACACGACTCTAGTGGCATCCTAAAAACTCGCGATTTCGGGCATTTCTGGCCGTTTTCGTGGGCTATTGTCCACGGTTTTTGGGTCCCATGAAGATTTCAAAGCCCCGTGACCCCCGGTACACGACTCTAGTGGCATCGTAAAAACTCGCGATTTCAGGCATTTCTGGCCGTTTTCGTGGGCTATAGTCCACGGTTTTTGGGTCCCGGGAAGATTTGAAGGCCTCGTGAACCTAGGTACACGACTCAAGTGGCATCGTAAAAACTCGCGATTTCGGGCATTTCTGGCCGTTTTCGTGTGCTATAGCACACGGTTTTGGGGTCCGACGTGGACTTAAATGGTCCGGGACCCCGTCGAACGATTTTCGCGAAATCATAAAAAACTCGTGATTTTGGTCATTTTTGGCCGTTTTCGTGGACTTTTGTCCACGGTTTTTTGGTCCCGGGAAGATTTCAAAGCCCCGTGACCCCCGGTACACGACTCTAGGGGCATCGTAAAAACTCGCGATTTCGGGCATTTCTGGCTGTTGTCGTGGGCTATAGTCCACGGTTTTTGGGTCCCGGGAAGATTTCAAAGTCCCGTGACCGCCGGTACACAACTCTAGTGGCATCGTAAAAGCTCGCAATTTCGGGCATTTCTGGCCGTTCTCGTGGGCTATAGTCCACGCTTTTTGGGTCCCGGGAAGATTTCAAAGCCCCGTGACCCCCTGTACACGACTCTAGTGGCATCCTAAAAACTCGTGTTTTCGGGCATTTCTGGCCGTTTTCGTGGGCTATTGTCCACGGTTTTTGGGTCCCATGAAGATTTCAAAGCCCCGTGACCCCCGGTACACGACTCTAGTGGCATCGTAAAAACTCGCGATTTCAAGCATTTCTGGCCGTTTTCGTGGGCTATAGTCCACGGTTTTTGGGTCCCGGGAAGATTTCAAGGCCTCGTGAACCTAGGTACACGACTCAAGTGGCATCGTAAAAACTCGCGATTTCGGGCATTTCTGGCCGTTTTCGTGTGCTATAGCACACGGTTTTGGGGTCCGACGTGGACTTAAATGGTCCGGGACCCCGTCGAACGATTTTCGCGAAATCATAAAAAACTCGTGATTTTGGTCATTTTTGGCCGTTTTCGTGGGCTATTGTCCACGGTTTTTTGGTCCCGGGAAGATTTCAAAGCCCCGTGACCCCCGGTACACGACTCTAGGGGCATCGTAAAAACTCGCGATTTCGGGCATTTCTGGCCGTTGTCGTGGGCTATAGTCAATGGTTTTTGGGTCCCGGGAAGATTTCAAAGTCCCGTGACCGCCGGTACACGACTCTAGTGGCATCGTGAAAACTCGCAATTTCGGGCATTTCTGGCCGTTCTCGTGGGCTATAGTCCACGCTTTTTGGGTCCCGGGAAGATTTCAAAGCCCCGTGACCCCCTGTACACGACTCCAGTGGCATCCTAAAAACTCGTGTTTTCGGGCATTTCTGGCCGTTTTCGTGGGCTATTGTCCACGGTTTTTGGGTCCCATGAAGATTTCAAAGCCCCGTGACCCCCGGTACACGACTCTAGTGGCATCGTAAAAACTCGCGATTTCAAGCATTTCTGGCCGTTTTCGTGGGCTATAGTCCACAGTTTTTGGGTCCCGGGAAGATTTCAAAGCCCCGTGACCCCCAGTACACGACTCTAGTGGCATCGTAAAAACTCGCGATTTCGGGCATTTCTGGCCGTTGTCGTGGGCTATAGTCCACGGTTTTTGGGTCCCGGGAAGATTTCAAAGTCCCGTGACCGCCGGTTCACGACTCTAGTGGCATCGTAAAAACTCGCAATTTCGGGCATTTCTGGCCGTTCTCGTGGGCTATAGTCCACGCTTTTTGGGTCCCGGGAAGATTTCAAAGCCCCGTGACCCCCTGTACACGACTCTAGTGGCATCCTAAAAACTCGCGATTTCGGGCATTTCTGGCCGTTTTCGTGGGCTATTGTCCACGGTTTTTGGGTCCCATGAAGATTTCAAAGCCCCGTGACCCCCGGTACACGACTCTAGTGGCATCGTAAAAACTCGCGATTTCAGGCATTTCTGGCCGTTTTCGTGGGCTATAGTCCACGGTTTTTGGGTCCCGGGAAGATTTGAAGGCCTCGTGAACCTAGGTACACGACTCAAGTGGCATCGTTAAAGTCGCGATTTCGGGCATTTCTGGCCGTTTTCGTGTGCTATAGCACACGGTTTTGGGGTCCGACGTGGACTTAAATGGTCCGGGACCCCGTCGAACGATTTTCGCGAAATCATAAAAAACTCGTGATTTTGGTCATTTTTGGCCGTTTTCGTGGGCTTTTGTTCACGGTTATTTGGTCCCGGGAAGATTTCAAAGCCCCGTGACCCCCGGTACACGACTCTAGGGGCATCGTAATAACTCGCGAGTTCGGGCATTTCTGGCCGTTGTCGTGGGCTATAGTCCATGGTTTTTGGGTCCCGGGAAGATTTCAAAGTCCCGTGACCGCCGGTACACGACTCTAGTGGCATCGTAAAAATCGCAATTTCGGGCATTTCTGGCCGTTCTCGTGGGCTATAGTCCACGGTTTTTTGGGTCCCAGGAAGATTTCAAAGCCCCGTGACCCCCAGTACACGACTCTAGTGGCATCGTAAAAACTCGCGATTTCGGGCATTTCTGGCCGTTGTCGTGGGCTATAGTCCACGGTTTTTGGGTCCCGGGAAGATTTCAAAGTCCCGTGACCGCCGGTTCACGACTCTAGTGGCATCGTAAAAACTCGCAATTTCGGGCATTTCTGGCCGTTCTCGTGGGCTATAGTCCACGCTTTTTGGGTCCCGGGAAGATTTCAAAGCCCCGTGACCCCCTGTACACGACTCTAGTGGCATCCTAAAAACTCGCGATTTCGGGCATTTCTGGCCGTTTTCGTGGGCTATTGTCCACGGTTTTTGGGTCCCATGAAGATTTCAAAGCCCCGTGACCCCCGGTACACGACTCTAGTGGCATCGTAAAAACTCGCGATTTCAGGCATTTCTGGCCGTTTTCGTGGGCTATAGTCCACGGTTTTTGGGTCCCGGGAAGATTTGAAGGCCTCGTGAACCTAGGTACACGACTCAAGTGGCATCGTAAAAACTCGCGATTTCGGGCATTTCTGGCCGTTTTCGTGTGCTATAGCACACGGTTTTGGGGTCCGACGTGGACTTAAATGGTCCGGGACCCCGTCGAACGATTTTCGCGAAATCATAAAAAACTCGTGATTTTGGTCATTTTTGGCCGTTTTCGTGGGCTTTTGTTCACGGTTTTTTGGTCCCGGGAAGATTTCAAAGCCCCGTGACCCCCGGTACACGACTCTAGGGGCATCGTAAAAACTCGCGATTTCGGGCATTTCTGGCCGTTGTCGTGGGCTATAGTCCATGGTTTTTGGGTCCCGGGAAGATTTCAAAGTCCGTGACCGCCGGTACACGACTCTAGTGGCATCGTAAAAATCGCAATTTCGGGCATTTCTGGCCGTTCTCGTGGGCTATAGTCCACGGTTTTTGGGTCCCAGGAAGATTTCAAAGCCCCGTGACCCCCAGTACACGACTCTAGTGGCATCGTAAAAACTCGCGATTTCGGGCATTTCTGGCTGTTTTCGTGGGTTATTGTCCACGGTTTTTGGGTCCCAGGAAGATTTCAAAGCCCCGTGACCCCCAGTACACGACTCTAGTGGCATCGTAAAAACTCGCGATTTCGGGCATTTCTGGCCGTTGTCATGGGCTATAGTCCACGGTTTTTGGGTCCCGGGAAGATTTCAAAGTCCCGTGACCGCCGGTTCACGACTCTAGTGGCATCGTAAAAACTCGCAATTTCGGGCATTTCTGGCCGTTCTCGTGGGCTATAGTCCACGCTTTTTGGGTCCCGGGAAGATTTCAAAGCCCCGTGACCCCCTGTACACGACTCTAGTGGCATCCTAAAAACTCGCGATTTCGGGCATTTCTGGCCGTTTTCGTGGGCTATTGTCCACGGTTTTTGGGTCCCATGAAGATTTCAAGCCCCGTGACCCCCGGTACACGACTCTAGTGGCATCGTAAAACTCGCGATTTCAGGCATTTCTGGCCGTTTTCGTGGGCTATAGTCCACGGTTTTTGGGTCCCGGGAAGATTTGAAGGCCTCGTGAACCTAGGTACACGACTCAAGTGGCATCGTAAAAACTCGCGATTTCGGGCATTTCTGGCCGTTTTCGTGTGCTATAGCACACGGTTTTGGGGTCCGACGTGGACTTAAATGGTCCGGGACCCCGTCGAACGATTTTCGCGAAATCATAAAAAACTCGTGATTTTGGTCATTTTTGGCCGTTTTCGTGGACTTTTGTCCACGGTTTTTTGGTCCCGGGAAGATTTCAAAGCCCCGTGACCCCCGGTACACGACTCTAGGGGCATCGTAAAAACTCGCGATTTCGGGCATTTCTGGCTGTTGTCGTGGGCTATAGTCCACGGTTTTTGGGTCCCGGGAAGATTTCAAAGTCCCGTGACCGCCGGTACACAACTCTAGTGGCATCGTAAAAGCTCGCAATTTCGGGCATTTCTGGCCGTTCTCGTGGGCTATAGTCACGCTTTTTGGGTCCCGGGAAGATTTCAAAGCCCCGTGACCCCCTGTACACGACTCTAGTGGCATCCTAAAAACTCGTGTTTTCGGGCATTTCTGGCCGTTTTCGTGGGCTATTGTCCACGGTTTTTGGGTCCCATGAAGATTTCAAAGCCCCGTGACCCCCGGTACACGACTCTAGTGGCATCGTAAAAACTCGCGATTTCAAGCATTTCTGGCCGTTTTCGTGGGCTATAGTCCACGGTTTTTGGGTCCCGGGAAGATTTCAAGGCCTCGTGAACCTAGGTACACGACTCAAGTGGCATCGTAAAAACTCGCGATTTCGGGCATTTCTGGCCGTTTTCGTGTGCTATAGCACACGGTTTTGGGGTCCGACGTGGACTTAAATGGTCCGGGACCCCGTCGAACGATTTTCGCGAAATCATAAAAAACTCGTGATTTTGGTCATTTTTGGCCGTTTTCGTGGGCTTTTGTTCACGGTTATTTGGTCCCGGGAAGATTTCAAAGCCCCGTGACCCCCGGTACACGACTCTAGGGGCATCGTAATAACTCGCGAGTTCGGGCATTTCTGGCCGTTGTCGTGGGCTATAGTCCATGGTTTTTGGGTCCCGGGAAGATTTCAAAGTCCCGTGACCGCCGGTACACGACTCTAGTGGCATCGTAAAAATCGCAATTTCGGGCATTTCTGGCCGTTCTCGTGGGCTATAGTCCACGGTTTTTGGGTCCCAGGAAGATTTCAAAGCCCCGTGACCCCCAGTACACGACTCTAGTGGCATCGTAAAAACTCGCGATTTCGGGCATTTCTGGCCGTTGTCGTGGGCTATAGTCCACGGTTTTTGGGTCCCGGGAAGATTTCAAAGTCCCGTGACCGCCGGTTCACGACTCTAGTGGCATCGTAAAAACTCGCAATTTCGGGCATTTCTGGCCGTTCTCGTGGGCTATAGTCCACGCTTTTTGGGTCCCGGGAAGATTTCAAAGCCCCGTGACCCCCTGTACACGACTCTAGTGGCATCCTAAAAACTCGCGATTTCGGGCATTTCTGGCCGTTTTCGTGGGCTATTGTCCACGGTTTTTGGGTCCCATGAAGATTTCAAAGCCCCGTGACCCCCGGTACACGACTCTAGTGGCATCGTAAAAAC